>CM053507.1:100531971-100587922 GCA_028627145.1 Eidolon dupreanum
TACCAGACAGCTTTCTTTGATCCTCCTTACTCCCTTTAAATTAGGTGAACTCCTGCTAGAGTGTTTGTAGCACCAAGTACTGATCACAGCACACTATTTATCACACTTCCCTTCCTGCTTAGTGATCATCTGTCTTTCTGACCAAAGGTAAATTCTGTAAGGGCAAATGACCCTCTCTATATTTAGCACCATTTCAATTAAATGCTTAGCACATATGAGGTGATATGTAGAGCTTTGTTTTTGTTCTGAGCCTATTAAGAAGAAATGTGGAAATATTTTTTAGAGATATCTTTTTTAGATGTCCTCTTTTTTAGAGATATCTATGCAGTCATGCGCCAGTGATGGACAACATATACGATGATGGTCCCATAAGATAATAATAACCCTGTAAATTTCCTATCACCTAGTGATGTCGTAGCCACCACATCATAGTTCAATGCATTACTCACATGTTTGTGGTGATGCTGTTGTAAACAAACCTACTACACTGCCAGTCATGTAAGAGAATAGCACATTAATTATGTACGGTACATAATACTTGATAGTGATAATAAACAACTACATTACTGGTTTATGTATTTATTATACTATACTTTTTATTGTTATTTTAGGGTATATCTTTTCTCTTACAAAAAAATATTTGCTATAAAACAGCATATTATGTTACACTGGCAGCAGCCTCATACATCTCATGTTCACCATCTCACCTGATTGCATCATTTTCTCTTGTACTTGATTTAACTTTGTGTTGTTTTGTGCGGTAACATCTTGTGTAGTCTTGTAGCTTAGAAGCAATAGGCTATACCATATGTGTGGTAGACTATACTATCTAGGTTTATATAAGTGCACTCTATGATTTTTGCACAACAAAATCACCTACTGATGTTTTTTTCAGAATATTTCTCTGTCATTAAGTGTTACATGACTGCATATATATGTGCATATTATTGCATAGTTTGAGCTAGTCTTCATATACTAACCTTATGTCATATACAGTTTTCTTTACTTCCAGTTTTTTTTTGTTTTTCTTCTAAGTTTTTTTTCTGTTTTCCCCTCTTCTGTCCCCTGTGGCTATTCCAGAAGAGCACTTTCTAAAATTCTAAAGCTCTCTCAACTTCAAAATTTTGAGAATTCTTACTTTACATGTTTATTTTTAGAAACTGTGCTAGCAGGACTTTTAAAGTCTGTGGCTTCAGCACCAAGGTCATGGGAAAATCCTTACTATTCCAGATATTCCCGGAAACTTCCAATAAATATGTTCGAATCCTCTATTGGGTAACAGCAGAAGAGTCAACTATCAATTATTTTTGCTTAGAATACTTCTCTCTGAAATGGGTAGACTCAACAAGCAATTACACCTAAAACATCCACTTTACTTTGGAATTTATATCTATTTTTCTTATTAGTGACAAGTTCTTTAAATGGATAGAATAGAAGAAGCGTTGATAGAAAGGGACTGAAGCATGAGCTTCAGGTTAGAGAATAAGACAAAATATCACCTTTAAGTGTGTTCAAGTCTCCAGGTCCAGATTATCCAGGTAGATCAGGGAACACCCAGGAAGAGGAACATGTCTGAGAGAAACATGTATAACTATAAAGGTACCTGCACTCCAGAGACAGAAGAGTGTCCTTTTGATTTAGAAATTAATAAGTTTGGTATTGATCTTAGCAATATTCTAAAATTGAACACCAAATTACCAATTTGTGGGCAGTTAGGTCAGAATATCTTGCCCTTGTCCCAAAGGAGCTTTGTTAAAATCAAGTTTTGTCAAACTTAAAATACAGCATCAAATGAAAACCAAAAAAGAATTCAATTTTGATTTCAGTAAAACTCTTAACAAAGTTTTTTGTAATGTCATTAAAAACTAGATGGTAAACTAAGGACTACATGAAAATAGTGAGGTGGATTCAGAGTCAATTAAACAAAGATATGAAAGGGACTTGTTTTGTAGATCAATGTCTTTTGGGAGGACTAATGTCTCTAGCATGTCATAATGTTCACCCTGCCTGGTATCATGCTGCTGATTTAGATGACATTTTTCAAAACTGCCCAAAATACGAAACTGGAAGAAAAAATATATTTGTTAATAAAATCAAAATCAAGATTGAGAAATATTTTAATAGGCAGTAAGGATAATAGCCAACATTCCACAAATTTATTATTATGGACACATATCTGAACACTAATGTTTATTAATCAAGTATTCTATATATTGATTTAGAAAAACCAGAAAATCGGAACAAACACATAGGAGAAAAAAATGTCAATGTGGTAATCATTAGAACTATTCACAAAAATAGCAGTTCTCCTTCCCAGCTCATTGTAAGATTATATTTTATTACTCTCTTTTAAATGAGACATGGCCTTGTGATTTTCTTTTAATAACAAAATAGCTGAAGTGTCATGTACTGTGTGCAAGCTGTCCCATCCTTTATTCCTGCCTCAGTGATAATGGAAGATTCTGGAGCTTCCATCTGTCTGTATCTCTGAGTGGATGTGATGAGCAGGCCTCCCCTCTCACAGCCTGCATTGGTATGTCACATGAGTAAGAGTAAATCTTCTATTGTAGTAAGTCACAGAGATTTTAGGGATTATTTGTTACTACAATACAAATACAAGAGGAAAACCTCTTGCATTTTTGACTAATAAAACTAGTGTTTCGGAACACAGAGATAAGAAGAAATGTGTTTGTGTTGTGTTAATTCTCAGATTTTAAGTACATATGTATCATATGCACATAAATTATAAAAATGTCACCACTCTATTTTGTAACTTACTGGTTCACTTCATTCTATTGTGAAGTAAACATTTTTACAGCATCAATTTTATAAATGCATAATAATTATAATAATAGTTTGTCACTAGGACATTGCTTTTATTACTCAACCAATTTCCTATTGTTAGAACTTTATTTTTCCTATTAGATTATAATTAATGCTATGATGACAATTTTTGCACACATATTTAATACTTAGGGTAAACTTAGAGAAGTGGCATCGTCGAATGAAAAGTATTGTTGTATTGGGTTTTTGTCATATATTTCCAAATGATCCTAAAATAAGTAACAGAAATATATAAAATCACACCAGCTCTGAGAGAAATCCTAGATATATTTTTACACAGAATATTAGCTATTTTCATTTTTATCAATCTAATTTTTCCAGCACCTTTGGTAGCTAATTTGATTGAACACTTCATCACATGTTTGTGAGCCATTTTATCTTTTTCTTTTTTACTCAATTGTTCATGGCTTTTTTCTTTTGTCTATTTTAGTTAATTCACAAGGGCTCTTGAGATATTAAGTCTATTAATTCCTATCATATATTTCACAAACATATTTTTTTAATTTTCTATTTTTTATTATTATTTATGATTTATTACCATGCTGAAGTTTTAAATTTTAATTAACCAAATGTATCAGTCTTTTCTATGTGACTTATGTTTTTGGAAAACATGCTTAGAATATCTCTTCAACTTTTTAAATAAAATATAATATTTTCCTCTAGTATTCATTATTTTTCTCATGTACATTTTTAATTCACCTGGAATTTGTCTATGAATATTGAATACAATGTTTTAAACTTCATTCAAAAAAATTTAGGACACACATAAAAAGGAAGTAAATTCTCTTGTATTCTCTATCCTTTAGACCACAGCTAAAATATTTGGTTTTGTCTTTACATCTAAATTGGGATATTTGCAAATTGAAAAATAGTCAGAGAAGGGCAACCAGAATAGTGATGGTTCTGGAAACCCTATCTTCTGAAGAACAATTCAAGGAATGTTTTGCTTCAAGAAGAGATTAACATTGGCAATAGAAATTACACTCAGAATTGGGAACAACTACCAGGAAGTACTAGATTCATTCTATGTAGTTCTAGATGTCAGCACAGGGTGCATTGAAATTTATAGCAATGCTTATTGCATTCAAATAAGGGAAGAATTTTGTGTCAGTTAATTAGATCTGTTCACAAATGAGATATTGACATTCCTATTGCTGAAGGAGTTCAAATAATTATTAAAGTCATTCTGTCGGGAAGCTTGTAGAAGAGATCCTTGCCTGGGTTGGCATATTGGGCCAGTGATCCCTAAGACTCCTTTCAAAATCTGAGATTATACAACTCTCGACTATGTTTAACCTGCCTGAAGAAAATGGCCTAATAAAAAACCTCGTTTCCTCCAAAAATTTGGGTCTGAGTTCTGAAAATGGCTTCAACTGAAAGGATAAGCCAGAGCATCAGTCGAGGAGCAGGAGTGCTAACTTAGGACCTTGCTGCACTAACCCAGGCCCTACCACATTGTAATAAGAATTAGAATCTTAGGCAAATCATTTATATTACCAGGGCTACAGTTTGTCATTCTAAAATGAGAGAACTAATATATTATTACTAGATGATTTAAGGGTCCCACCAAAGTCTAAGATACCATAGTTCTATGTTTAATAAATAGGTAAAAAAAACTATATAATCAGGTTTTCAAGTAGAACTCCATATGCGCATTGAAACCTAGTCATTTCAATTCCTTTTTTTTAATTGAAGCCTCTAGAAGCAAATCCAGAGGTTAAATCCAAGTTCATATAATTATTATTCATCAAAAAAAAATTTAAGAACCTGTTTTGTACCAGGTACTATGCTAGGTACCAGAGATTCAAAGATGACTAAAATGAGGTCTGCACTCTCAAAGATCTTTCAGTTTTGTAATGATGACAGCCTAGTAAGACTAACAATTACAACATGATAATTAAGTATCTTTAACTGTTGTAGGTTCAAAAACATGTGTCTCCTATCCAAGTCTTAATCAGTAAGTCCAATAAGATTTAAAAACTCTTTCAGCTCTATATCTTGCACTAGTTTTTCTTCTAAATAGAAGAAGAACTAGTCCATCATATCTACTTCACTAGAGCTAACCAGTAGTTATGTAAAGATAAATGTTAAGTAATGCCCCCAAAGCTCAAGTCAGAGATTCAATCACAACTGTCTAAGATTAAAGACACTTCTGGAGCCTCCATCAAGTAAACCACAAATAACCTCCAAAAATTCCTCCTACAATTACTTTCTATGGACATTTTCCATGGTTCTGGTTCATCTAAGATTTCCTAGTATATAGTACAAATAAAACCCAAAGAGACAGCTTTTCAATGCTTTAGTAACCTGCTTGTTAAAGGCACATTGTGTTTTAAGGATCCAGTGACACATCTGTATCATGACAAATGACCACATCTTAGTGTACGATTGCAATGGCAAAGTGTACTGATTTAAGTGATGACTGGGAAGTAATTCATCTAATATCTAAAGTTGGCCTTCGCAGAGATAGTTACATGATCTGCCTCTTAGGACCTGTAAACTATTGAGGCAGGCTTCTCACATTACATTTTGTGTAGAACTAAGCTCTCAGATTCTCACATTATGAAACACCAGCTTTTGTTTTATTAGGAATAATCCAGCAGTGCCTGATCAAGAACAGAGAAAAAGAAAACACATTCACTGACAGAACAGAACATTTCAACAGGATCCTGACATATGTGATTATTTATCCCACTACCAAATTTCAAATAAAAACACATCCCCAGGTATGCAGCAGCCCATGAGAAAAACACATTCTAGAATAGTGGTCTCAGAATCACCAGGAGGGCCTAACAAAACATGGAGTACTGACCCACACCCCAGAGTTTCTGATTCATGTAGGTCTGAGGTGGTACCTAAAATTTTGTATTTCTAGCAAGTTCCCAGGTGATGCCATTGCTGCTGGCATGGTAACCAAACTTTCAGAAACACTGCCCTAGATATTAGTTAGCTGATACTTGACCAGTGATTTCCCATCTCAAAGAACCTCCCAAGCTAAGCCAGGCTTCTATATCTACTAACATCTCCTTAGAGAGTTCTCCTAGAAATGTAATAAAGAAAACATTGGAAGTAAATATCGTTAAGAGTTCTGGGGCCCAAAGAAATGATATGAATAGAATAATGACCTTTGATGTATGGCATAACTGAATAACACCCACAATAGGTGAAACCAACAACCAGTCGTGAACCATCATGGGAAAAACAAGGACACCATCCTTTCAAAGTGTCACACTTTAGACTGTGGCTGTTTCTCCCATTCATCAAGAATATCCTAGTTCTCCTGTTTCCTTGGTATTTATAATGTCTACTGGAACTGAGCTACTTGCTCTTTAGTTACTCCATATAGAACCTGAGAAACTCCCACTTAAAATTCTTATTTTTATGATTTCAAGTTACTCAAGGTGAATGTGTTCTCTATTTAAACAGTTCAATAATTCAGCATTTGGCAGGTATTTATTTTATTCTCTATAGTGTGTTATGCTATCAGAATTTATTTAGGGAGCAGTTAATTTAAAATCAAATAGTGCTCATAGGTGAAAGATCCTTCTTCCTCTTTGGATATTTTTCTATCCTTAGATTTCAAAGGCTGGAAATAAGAGCTCTCTCCACCATGTCATCCAGAGACGTTTTTCCTGACTTTTCCTGGTATATAACTGTGCCAAGTACCTGATACAGATTAGAGCACTTTCAAGCTGGAATTATAAGGCTCAATTTGCTTCTATCCATTTTCAAAGCCATAGCTGGTGTCTTGGGCTAAAGCTAGGCTTTCTCTCCCTTGTTCTCTGGAGCTCTGATTCTGACCTTGCCATTTCTCTCACATCAGAGAAGACATAGGCCCTCATGAGAGAAAGGGCAAACATTCCATAGCCACAGCCAAGAAGGAAGGACCACCCCAGGGTAGAGCCGTTGGTAGCCCACCCAGGCTATTCTGGGGTGGATCCAACCTTATTGCATATTTCTCTAAAATAAAACATCAAGTTGAAGACACACGAAATACTTTTCTTCTACAATTTTTAAATAAATATAGACTTTGTAAGCCCCCAAAGTAAACTTTTGAGAATAAAGCAGTAAAATTTTCTAGAAAGAGAGTTGGTAAAAATATTTCAGCCTTAAATATGATTATAGAACAAGAGAAAGAAACTCACAGGTGAAAAGAATCATTGTGACTTTTTCTTTTAATATCATTTCAAGGTGGTAATTTGGATAAGAGCTTTTTGGGGTTTTACAAATGCCAAGGAGGGTAGATCTGTGTGGTCACCCTCCTCTGACAGAAAACTAGACTGATGTAGTGATGGATTCAGTCCAAGTCAGACACAGAACCTGGAACTCATAGGAATCAGTCCTGCTGTTTAATGTCAAGGCTTTCACCTTCTAAAGGTAGAAAACCCAGGAAGAGAAAAGATATGTCAATATTATTTTACATGACATTAATTTTACACTCCCTAATGAAAAGTCCTCTCAGAAACATTTCTTTGACTCTTCTCTTGTCTGCTTCTTAAATCTATCTACCTTTATTCTTTCTCTCTGAAAAGAGACTGAGGTGAGGCCGTGAAATTGGAATGGATAAATAAATCTACCACACTGAGCTGCTTTAGAGATTAAAAAGGTAACTTATGGGTAAGCACCCAGAAGACACATAATAGATGCTCAATACAGGAATAACTCTTTCCTCTTCCCTTGTTGACTGCAAAATTGTGGAGAGAAAATGTCATTGTAAGAGCTACATCAGGTTCTTCCCTTTGTAGGAGTTGAATTGGTGAGAAAGGAATGCCAAGGTTCACACATCAAATCTCTTTGTGATTCTTTTTCAGACTGAGTTTTATTCTTTTCAATCATCACAGGTTTTGGAACAATGCACTGGACAAAATCAATTCTTCTCACAGCTAAAAAAGGGTTCTGCTAAGCAGCAAGTTATACCTGTAGTTCAAGGTTCTATCAAATTTCTGGCATCAGATTAGAAGTTGCTTTGAAGAAAAGATTGTTGCCTTCAATAGAACTTCTTATTAGCCCTCTTTCCTAGAAGATGTAATAATATACTTTCTATGGGAACTAAGTAGTCATTTGGTCAACCAACAATTAAAGAAACCCCATTCACATTTGGTTAACAATTAGCATATATCTTCTTGTCTGGATGATTGCAGGGGTTATAAGAACAAAAAGTTTTACTATAAGTACATATAAGTATATTCTCCATAAAAAAGGGAGGAAGAATTAAATACTCTCCCATATACACCTGGGAAGCCACGTACTACAGTGAATGAGAATACAGCTTTGGGTTCAGATGGTCCTGAGTTCAAATTTCTTTACCAGGTTTGTGGACTTGGGAAAGTTATTTAACCTTTCTTATATGTGGTTTTCTCAGCTGTAAAATGGTAATAATAATAGCTTACCTTGTAGAGTTATAAGAATTATATGAGATAATGTATACTATACATTTCCTTCATGCAGTGTCTAGCCCTACAGGGAATAGATCAATAAATGGTGGTTAACATAGTGGTGATGACTACTAAAGGTGCCAGGATTGGCCAAGCTACCATCACTGAGGCTATTTGCCTTGAGCATTTTTTATTGACCCTATCTTCAGCCAACCGAACAATATAAGACTAAGTTCCTAAACCATCCTGGAAACAATGACCTCTTTGATTCTCACTACCATCATATTGTGAAGTCCATGATCTCCCGGTCAATCTGAGTTTATCCAGACAAAGCCACCTCAGTACTTTGGAATGGAGTCCCATTACCAAAATATCTGCTCATAGTGTCTCAATAAGCTTGAGGAGTTCAATGGGGTGGGGATGGGAGGCAGGAGGCTTCGAAGTGCCATGGATCTTACCATTACTTCAGAGGTGTTTCAGCTCAGTCAGCTACCAGGAGGTAGAAGTCTAGCCTTCCAATATTTGTTCCTACTTATAAATAAGTCAAACACTGAGTTTTCATAATCTGAAGACCTCATAGCATTCTTGTAAATGCTCACCTTCCCCTATCAGAAATAAAGTCCATTTTCCATTTAGACAAAGTTTGGTCAAGACAGAGACTCCTGCTATTGTAGCAAAATGGGGACTCACTCTGTTGCCCTTTGACCCCAAGAAGGCTCCAAATGCCTGCTTTCTGGCCACTAAAGCAGATTTACTCAAACTTTTCAGGTAAATGTCTCTCCTATGATAAGCAGCCAAGCTCCAAAGTCCCAAAGTTT
Organism: Eidolon dupreanum; assembly: GCA_028627145.1. Lineage (NCBI taxonomy): Eukaryota > Metazoa > Chordata > Mammalia > Chiroptera > Pteropodidae > Eidolon > Eidolon dupreanum. Next base: position 100,541,009 of record CM053507.1, read on the forward strand.
AGTATTCGCATTCCAGAAATTTATAATCCATATAATTAGAAATATGTTCACAGTCTCTTCACAGCACTTAAGGCATTAAGACTCTCTCAGTAGGTTGTTGAGTGATTGCAATTAAGAAGCCAGACTAAGGGCAGAGGAACCAAAATGGCATAGATATTAGAGGCTCTGTTCATCCCTCTGGCTACCAAATCAAAGTTGTGACGGAAACAAGGAGCAGCAGCAAGAAAAAATTGCCTGGGATCTAGATGAACAAGCCATACAACTAGGGAGAAATCCAAGAAAGCACCCTGCAATGGCAGAAGGTAGGACAGGGTGAGGACACCGGGTTGTCAGGTCTTAAGCAGCTGAGATGGGGGCTGTAGCAGTGGCTGACTCCTCTTAAAGGGGCTGCATCCACAAGCGGATTTTTGTGGTGATGGACCTACTCATTCTGAGCACCAGTGCCAATTAGGCTGCATGCAGAGGGCACCAGGGACTTACAGGCAGCCATTGTCGGTGTGAGGGCCGAGGTGGGATTCACTCTATACAGAAGTACTGGCGGTATCCACTGTTCCCTGTTGAGCCCTTCCCACTCCCAGTGCACAGACACAGTGCCACCATAGTCCTGACGTCATTAAACTGGATACCAGAGGTCGTTCAGCCCAGAGGATTCCCTAAAACTCCGCCTCCCCCAACTCGTGGCCCCACCCAAGCCATATCCAGATGTATCTTCAGTGAGTCAGGTGCTCCTTGCTGGGCAGGCAGCACCTAGACTCACACTGGAGGCAGCTGGCCTCAATTTCTGGCATGGCCTTTTGAGGTAACTATAAGCAAAGCATCTGTGGATTGCTTGCTGAAACTTAACAGGTGGCCCTGGAAGGGCAGAGGCTTGGGCTAAATTTGGCCTGCGGCTGAACTCCTCTCAGGACTGTGCTACTGGACATCTACTTCACAAATCCACATTAATAAGACTGGGAGACTTAGGAGTTTTGCTTAGTACATAGAAACAGATATGGAAAGGCAGCCAAAATGAGAAGAGAAAGAAATAGAAACCATGTGAGAGAACAGAGCAGAGATCCAGATATGGAGTCAAGTAATCTAACAGATGCAGAGTTCAAAACACTGGTTATAAAGATGCTCAATGAACTTTTGGGAAGTGTAGATAAATTCAGTGAGAACTTCAATAAAGAGATAAAAAACATAAAAATGGAAATTATAAAAGGCAACCAGTCTGAAATGAAGAACACATTATCTGAGATGAGAAGTATATTAATTGAAATAAACAAAGGAATAAACAAAGTCAATAAAGAAGAAGATCAAATACCCTATCTAGAGGACAAGAAAGCCAATCATGACACTCAATCAGAATGGCAAGAAAAAAGATGCCAAGACTATAAAAATAATTTAAGGAGAATATGGGACACTATTAAGGGTCCAAATATCTATCTGATTGGCATAACTGAAGAAAATCAAGATGTTGAACAGCTGTTTGAAGAAATAATGATGAAAAACTTCCCTAACCTGGTGAAGGGAATGGACATAAAACCCCAGGCTATTCATATTTTTCTTAGCCATATATATTTCCTCTTCTTTGAAATGCCTATCCATATGTTTTGTCTATTTTCTATTGGGATGTTTTTGTTAAGCCAGTAAAAACTGAATACAGCCCAAATGCCTATCAAAAGAAGTGGGCCTGAATGAGCTGTGCTATATAAAATGTAGTATTATTCAGTAGCCAAAATGAGTGAATTGAAGTAACATGAAACATTATGGATATCTTAGCAATATATTATTTAAAAAATAAGTTTATAAAGATTAATAAACACACACATATTTATGTGCTTATATACACATTATTACATACATATATACAGATATAATATGTATACATATATACACAAATATAAGAAAATAAAATTTCATAAATATAAATGCTACCAAAAATATCTATATAAAAAGGAAAGCATGGGGTGATCAATATGAGATTCAGTTTACCTCTGATAGGACTGAAGCAGAAGAATGGAATTCAGAGGTTTTATGATTAGATGTTGGTTATCATCAAGATCTAAGCATTTGTTTTGAGTGGTATATTTTAAGGATTTACTACAAATAGATAAGCAAGAAAGTAAACAAACAAATAAAGAAGATCATGTGTATGTAAGGAATCAAGATTATGGTTAATTCATTTCCAATGAGAAGAGGGAAGGAAATGTACATTCTAAGCTTTTTAATAGATATCAACAGATCTGCCTTCAAGAAAGATTAAACAATTTATAGGAGTGGCCATTTCACTTCATCCTGAATTCTTCTGTAAAGCTAAAGTGCTTGGATTGGGTCCCCCTGGGTCATGACATACAGAATGAAACTGAACCTCTGTCCCTGATCCATGAATGACAAGACCATCCTAATCTTTGCTGAAGACCTGCCTATTTTGGTCTGATATTGGAAGATGAAATGTGAAGTAGGGGCTACCTATCATTTGGCTAAGAGGTGGGACCATATGGAATGCCTCTATTACCATTGTTTTTCATGGTTCCCAGATACGAAGAGAACCACATGCTCTCCAGCTATTTCCATGTTTATTCCAGCCACAGCCCTCTTTTCAGTAACATATTCTCAAAATTTATTTGCCAATACTATTCTAAAAATGTCTGTTATCTACCAGTATAATTATTAACGTAACAACCAATATCTGGTTTTTGTTTAAGGTGCATAAGTGTTGAGTATGTAAATAAGAATGGCTCTTCAATCCTCAGATATACTTGTTTATTCATTTTTTGAAATCAGATAAACATGTTCAGGCCTCTACCCTCCAGTCATGGGAAATCACATCTCAATGTGTTTAAGAGCCCCTTTCCCTCCCAAAGATAATATGAGAGTAAAAATGGCTGAGCAAAGAATGGCACCCTAACTAGAAAACTTAGTTGATCACCAAAGTTCACATTGCCCAAGCCCTGAGTCTTTTTGAATGGAGTTGCCTCTATTCTCTCTAGGGAAAACTAGAGCAGGGGACCTTTCATTAAGGCTCCCCACACTGGCTTCCACAAAGGCCTCCACCAAAAATCTATTTATCTACAGTGAGCCTCCTGGGAGCAGAACCAGGCCATCACTATATTGACTCAGAAGGAAACATATATCTAATAAAACTGCGCAGCTCCACAGATCTTCAAGTCTTGGGAAATCCCATTCTCTCCACCCATACTGCCTCCTCCAACACTTACAGCCTCTCCCCATCTTGGATAATACTTCTGTGGTCCTCATTTTCCCTCACTTTTATAAATAAAAGCTTGTTTTCTTGAGGTGAAATGAAAAAATACTTTTCCATCTTTTCAGAGTCTTCTAGAGCAGTGCAGGTAAAGTAAACTAATACCTTTTTAAAAATTCTAAAGGTATTGAGACATGGTTCTGGTGATTCTATCCTTAAGATATGTTAAAAATCTATTTACTTCTCTTCATCTCTTTGGTTGTCACCTAATTCAAACCACCATCATCCTTGAGTGGACTGTTATGATATAACAAATATAAACAAATCTCCCTAAATCCACAATTTGTCACTTCTAATGGATACTCCACAGAGTAGCCATTGGGAGATTTTAAAAACACAAATCTGATTGGGTTGCATCCTAATTAGTGTGATGTAAAACAGAATAATATTATAATAAAATTAAAAATCCTTATCGAGGTCCACAAGGCCTACAAGCCTCCCAACCTTATTCTCTGCTGCTCTTCTCTAGGTACTGACACAACCAGTTTTGTTTCTATGTTTCGTTTTTAAAATCTCCCTGGCTCTTCACTACCTCAGGTTTAGTCTATTCCTCTTCCTGAATTTTTTTCTGACAACCTCCTGCTCATGCCTTATGTCTTAGCTAAATGCCACTTTCTCAGAGATATCTTTCATTGATTCCATAATCTAAATGAGTGATCCTGTTTTAGTTTCTCATTATACCCTTTATTGTCTTTCACAGCATTATCGTCAGTCATCATTATCTAGGCATTGTCGTGATTATTTGCTCAATATCTCCTTCCCTTACTGAGCACATATCACAAATGCCTAATAAACAGTAGACACTCAAGAAGACAATGAATAAAAGAAAGAGAGATGAAACCTTGAATGGCTTAAAGTCTATTGAAGTAAACACACACACACACACACACACACACACACACACACACACACTAATCATTGTGGGTTATTAAACAGCCCCACCCTCTTTCAACTCTCTGCTCAGACACTGAGAAACTAGAGGCCCAGGAATTTCCATAGCATTTCTGTTTTATATTATAGTTGACTGCCATACTTGACAATTCAATCCATGTGTAAGGACTCCATGGGACAGTCTGTCTTGAGACAAAGGCAAAAAATGTCTTGGTTTTACATTTGCTATAATCTGTCCCTTTTTAGATCTGTCTGATATGTGGCATTTTTTTGATGCTTGGGAGACCTCTACAAATGTGAAAAATATGTTTACAAGCTAAAATAATAAAATAGGTCAAGAATAAATATGTATTTACTTCCAAGCACAAATTGAGAAATATTTGTTCTTGCATTTAATCGGCTTTAAAAAGAATCAGTCTCCTGAGGCACATCTCACAATTTTCTCTTCTTCACCATGTCTCTTCTACAATACCTTTCCACCCCCACCACCACTTGGAGTCATGCAATTTTAGAACTGGAATGAGCATTTGAGATCTTTTTAACTTTATATATGACGGAACTAAGGCTCAGCAAGAAGAGGTGATTTGCCCAAGGCTACTCAACTATGATTAAACAATTATAGAGGAATGGAAAAGAAGATTAAGAAGGTGAATATTTAAAAACACAGTCTCAGTCATTAGCTCCCAAATTTTCTATTTAAAAAAAGCAGCAACAAACATTCTAAATCTGAGTGTTCTGATTTTTCAAAGAACTTTTTAAGAAGTTAATTATTACTATCAAGCTAAAGAAACCAAGGAAATAAAAACTAAAAATATTTAAGAATCAATCATTCTATGAAGGAAATTTTTCACATGCTCTAGGCTTGTTTACATTTTCCGTATTACTTTCTGTAATCAAATAAGAATAAGTGAAATTATATGGATTACAACTCTGCAATGAAATTATTAGATCATTTATTTAAAATATCTTCTCTTTAATCTGAACAATTTTAGGATCTGGCATTTTTGATGGTCCCATGAGATCCAGGAAGGTGAGCTAGCATGGAGTCAGTCCTGAAAGAACTCGTACTCTGTTATGGTGAAACATACCCCACATAGCAAAAGCTTACCCCAAAACCAACCACAGTGTCAGCACAATTTGGAAAAGGACTCAAATTCAGAGACTGCTAATAGTAATCTCTGAATTTATCTTTGAAAAAAAAAGTAGTAGAAAAGAAAATTAATTCTACTTCAATTCTTTACATTGGTGAAGCAGAATGTTTCAGTTAGTCTTTAAAAGTATAGACTGATTAGAAATCATTTCTTGAAAGCTAGTAATGTTATCCCAATTGGAAAATATTTCTAAAAGCAGTTAAAGAACAGGAATAAACAAGTATATCTGAAGCTGTCCCTAAGTCTTTTTGGCACCAGGGACCAGTGCACCTATGAGAATCTAATGCCTGATGATCTGAGGTGGAGCTGAGGCGGTGATGCTAGTGCTGGGGAGCAGCTGTAAATACAGATGAAGCTTCACTTGGCAGCCTGCCGCTCACCTTCTGCTATGCAGCCCTGTTCTTAACAGGCCACAGACTGGAACCAGTCTAAGACCCAGGGATTGGGGGCCCCTGCTCTAAGTCATTGAGTACTGAATTGGTTTTTTCTTCGTATGAAATCATAGAGACTTCAAGCAGTTTCAGTGCTAGAAATTTATCTTGTGCCTATATTCCTATTTAAGATTTTCACTGTGCTTTTATGTAACTTCCCAAAATTGAAAACAGCATAAATGTTCATCAGAAGGGATTGATTTCATTGATTGTGTTTAATCTCTGTAGTAGAATACTATATACTCCTGAGAAAGAATAAGGGGATCTACAGATACCACTATGAAAGAAGTCCAAGAAATATTATTAAATGAAAAGATAAAAAACAAACTATATGTAAATAGAATTCCATTTATACAAAAACAAGATTGTTGAAATATACTATTATTAAAGCATTTCCAGAAGGACAGTCAAGAAACTCTTATTGAGGTATATCTTTGGGAAATAAGAGTGTGGCTTAGGATGAAGAGAACTTTTACTTTTTAATTTTATACCTTTCTGTACCTTTTAATTATTTTTTCATCATAAACAGGTATTGCTTTTTGTTTATTAGATTCTTATACTATTATACTTTTTATTTTTTACATTGTTTAATATTTTTATACATTACTATTATCATTTTAAACCTATAATGCTTTTAAGTTGAAGTTACTTGGGAAAATGTCCTAACTTCTTTTCTCATTGTATGTCTTCAGTTTCTATGTCCCAGTGACTTTGATGTGGGCTATGCATTTGCCTTAGCTTGTCCCATCTGGAATAACACCACGCACTGGCGAATCTGAATTTTCATTTCTGCTCCTGAACCCCTTAATCCTGCTCAGTTTAAGAAGCACTTTCCAGTTCTTTTGCAGAAATCTGCTAAAATAGTACACTTTAAAACACTTGCTACATTAAAGTTCAAAATTAAAAATGTTATGGGATCCTTAATCTTTTAACTAATCATTCATTTAATCTACCTTTGTGGAGCTTGACATTGCTATGTAGCATTTTATAAGTTACAAAGTACCTGATTTTAAGGAGCATTAAATGCAGCAAGAGATCCAGAAAATAGTTTTACTCTACATAACCCAGTTCAAAAAAAAATTCTTATAGCACAAAGGTGGCATGGGGACATAGAAGAAAGTTTAATTAGTTAGACTGGATCAAGGAAGATATCCAGGAAAACATAACGATTAAGATGAATCTTGAAAAAAAAGAAATTGGTACTAATATACTGTCTTCACAAGAACACATTATATGACCTAGAATTAGAGAATATTAGACTTACAGGTGACCTTAAAGAATATGAAGTCTAATCCTCCCATTTTAAAAATAAAGAAATATTACTCTTTAAAACAAGAGCTGTGAGATAAAATTAAGTGGCCGGTACAGAGTAGAAACTTAACAAATGTTCGTTTCCTCCAGGACCAGCTACATAATTTACAAGTCCCTTTGTTCAAAAATTGTTAAGCATTTCAAGACAGCTACAACAAAGCATTAAACCAAGCACAGAGCCCTGTGCAACTACCACACAGTTCTCAGGCCCATAAAGTAGGGCACCCTCCAGCCTTACTTGAGCTCTTAAGAGTCCCTAGAGGCTGAATCCAAACAAGAACCCAGGTCTCCTCAGGCCCTGTTTCATTTCTGTGCTATTTAGATTTAGGATCAAAAACCAACAATAATTATCAATGATAAAACCATGTATGAAGCTAACATTTTTAAGTTTTTCCTGCATACAATTGTACAATTATGTTAAGAAAGATGTACAAAATCACATTGTGCCAGTTGCTCAAAGAGCTGAATAACCAGGCCTTGAAGCAATGGGTGAGTCATGAATTCTGCCTTTCTCTTTTTCATTTTTGCATGTCATATAAAAAAATGAATTTATAATGTCATTTAAAAAAATGATTACAATAAAAAAAAGCACTACAAAATACAGAGAGTATGCATCTAATGAAGCTGGTGATATACATAGCTATTCTTTTATTTATATGAACAAAGACTTCTCAAAATTAAAAATGTCATAAATAATCCATGAACCTAATTTTTAACTACAGAAATATAAAAGTCTCATTTTTTTGCATGCCTTCATTTATTCATGTAATAAACATGAATCAACATATCCCAAGAATTTAGGATAAGACTGGTTCATAATAGGTGGTCAGTGAAAAATGAGTGATGATAGATGAATGAATGAATGAATGAATGACTTAATATAGAACCATAATGAAATATCATCAGCCATTAAAAGGAATAAAATTTTGTTTCGTATTACAAAATGAATGAATCTTGAAAATATTATGCTAAGTGAAAAAAATCTGAAGCAAAAGGCCAGTTATTTGATTCTACTTATGTGAAATGTCCAGAACAGGCAAGTCTACCGAGGCAGAAAGCAGATTAGTAGTTGCCAGGGGCTGGGGAGAGGGAAGAATGGAGAGTGACTGCTAGTGGCTATGAGCGTTTGTATTTTTTAGTGTGATTAAAAGGTTCTGGAATTAGTGTTGATAGTTGTGCAACTTGTGAATATACTAAAAACCACTGGATTGTATACTTTAAAGAGGATGAATATTACCGTATGTGAATTATACCTCAGTTTAAAAACTTTTCTAAAAATAAATAAATGAAGTTTAAGAGATTTAAGTAACTTGCTAAAGATCAAATATCTAGAAAGTAGAATTCTGAAAACTAACACAATGACTTTGGGCTCCTAGCCTGGGCTTTTCCCAGTCTCTGAAGCTACCACCCAGAAATTTGCAGAGCACCACCAGCTCTCTCTAAGGCTCCTTAGAGCTCTGTACTCTTACATGTAGGAAACTGCCTGGACCAAGGTGTTAACCCAGCAATTACTGCTCTCTGACTTCTGAGGCTCTAGCCTGCCAGAGGTGTAGTACAAAACAGAGGAGAGAGCCAGGTCAGAGCACCTTCCAAAACATTCCTCACTTTCTCTCCATTGTCCTTGATGCCACCTGAGATGCCCTTGTACCTCAGGTCTTCCTTGAAAATCCAAAATAACTAGCAATATTCCCATTGTGCCTCTGCTGTTTTCCACAGTAACTTAGAATATTTGTTTCCTGTTTTCTTATGTCTAATTTATTTCCAGGCTAACGTGGAGCAAGATGACCCATAACCTCTTGTACAATGCTTGGTATTTGGCCTTTAGGACAGATGTTAGGCCTATTAATTTGGCTAATAATAAAATAACAGCAATCACAGCTTGTCCTTGCTTGTGAATGATATGTGAAGATTTCTTAAGGTTTCTTTCATTTTGTACAGGCATTCATTTGTTACAGCAGAATGAGGCAAGCATTATTACTCTTTTAAAAAATTGAACATAACACTAAAACATCTGTCTTCTAACTCCAAGTTTATTATCCTTTCTTCTTCCCTACCAAGGGAACCAAGCAGTGTTTCTTGCACTTAACTCTTTGTTTTTTTGCCCAGAGGTTGGGATGAAGTATAAGGGACGTGGTTGATAGTTACATGTGTTTTTGTACTCTCAAAAAAAGTTAAAAGTTAAGGTCCTGCTCCCAAAGATACATAATCAATCATAGTTAAAATGGCAACCTGTCACTGGGCGGGGGTGGGGGGAGGGAGGCAGAAATATAAAATAAAACAAACATGTAATATCAAATATCACCAAAGAGATTAAAAATTTAACTAAATTTATGTAGGATGTTTAATACAAAAAGTTTTACACTAATCTCTAGGTATAAAAGAAAATGCAGAAACGTTGTCTACATGTTAACTGTTCTCTAATTTTGAAATCAGCAACCATTCCTTGGTGCATGTGTTAATGTTACTTGGAAGTAGAATATGGGAAATCAGAGAACAAAAGGTCTACTTTTTGCTATAAAGCAGAGTGAATAGGCAACTAGCCAAGACTTCTGTGGTTCTTCAACTTTTGGTTGGGATCAGAATGCTTCTCCCTCACCGACCAATATGGAATGGAATGTAAGGTTGTGACTAATGGGTTCTGTGCAATCCTGAGATTGGTTCTTTTCTAGCCAAACTTCTTCATTTCCTGTTAACTCCAGTATGTTGAACCTCCCTGAAGACCTCCTCAACCCCACTGTACCACGCCCCCACTCCAGAACTCCTGGGGTATTTCAGTAACAGCCCCACCCCCACTGACTAACCATTCCTGGAATTTGAACTGTGAGAACACATCAATTCCTGACTCATGCACTTGAATCAATTTTCAGCGAATGCAGAAAAATTGAACAGGACACCATCCCACCAACCAGCAACCCGTGCCCATCATATGGAGTGTAGGAAATCACGGACTTTGAAATCAAAGAAATCCAAAATCTTATTTCAATTCTGTTGTATTCTTTGAAGAACTTAAGAGTGTTTATCTCACTGAGCCTTCATATCTTCATCGTAAAAAGAAAAGAAAAGAAAAGAAAAGAAAAGAAAAGAAAAGAAAAGAAAAGAGATGTCAATATCTTTCTTGGCAAGTGTTATTTTCAAAGAAAAGCCTGTGGAGGAAGACTTTATTGGCTTCTATTTCCAAACAAGATTTCTATCATCATCTCATTACTATTAGTGGTAGGAAAGAGTTAACTAAGTTATTACTATGTTTTTATTTCCTATGATTAGCCACCACAGTCCAGGTCAACACGTCAGAAATATGGAAGAAGCTAGGCCCAAACCCCTTAATGTGTCTTTCCCAACTCAGAGGACATTATGAAACATCAGCTGCAGCAGTGATACACAAATAATGGGGATAAATGTTCAAAAACTAGTGTCACCTCAATTGACTAATTGGTTTCTACCCTACTCTATGAAGATGGGTAGATTTTGGTCAATCAAACTTTATTCTTCACTTAAAATTACAGCAGATATCTTTTTTTATCTTAGTGAATATAATTGAAAATTTTTATGGGAGAAATTTGCTAAACTGCAGTATTTATTTGAATTTTTCTATAACTCTGATGACAATAAGACTTCACTTGCATGCTGAGCTTCTAAAATATAGGCCATATTTCTCATTATTTTGAGAAAAACTTAAAATTTTATAGTAACAAATTTCATTCAGAAAACATTGTCAATATAAATAATAGAATAATATTAACTTTGGGTCAGATTAAAGGTAATAATATAAAATAAAACAATAATAAGATAATACTAAGTAACATTACTAAGTGTTGAGGAGGATATGGAGCGACTGAAACTCTCATACATTGCTGGTGGAAATCGAAATGATACTACCACTTGGAAAACAGTTTGGCATTTTCTTAACGACTTAAATATACACTTACAATGTTATCTAGCAAATCACAGATATAAGTATTTGCCTAAGAGAGATGAAAATACAAGCCTAAGAGAAATGAAAACATAAGCCCACAAAAGATCTGTACACAAGTATTTATAGCAGCTTTTTGAAATATAATTTACATGCCATAAAATACTCCACTGTAAGTAAATAGTTAGATGACTTTTAATAAAGGTACACGGTTATTCAGCTATCACAATTCAGTTACGAATGCTCTCATCATCCCAAAAATTCCATTATGCCTCTTGCCTTGTCAATCCCCTTTCCCACACCCTCGGCCTTAGGCAACCACCAAACTACTGTCTCTATATTTTTGTCTCTAGAAATTTTATATAAATGTAATTTATATGAAATTAAATTTCATATAAATTTAATAGAAAATGTAGTCTTCTGTGACTGGCTTCCTTTCCATCTTTTTAAATTATTTTTTTTCCTTTTTTTTTTTTTCCTTAAGATGAAGAAATGCAAGTTTAGTTGGGTGTGGGACTTGTCTAAGATCACATGTTAATGGCAGAACCGAGACAAGAGCACAAGAGATTTTCACAGTCCAGGACTTTTCCACACCATGCTATTGTCAGGATGCAGTATGTCAGAATAGAAAGAAACATGGTTCGGGGCATCAGATCTTCTGTCATTTCTAGCTCTGTAGTCTAGGCAACTAAATCAACTTCTCTGAGGCTAAATTTTCCCTTATATAAAATGAAGGTAACAATATCTAATGTGTAGCTCTGTTGTGGGGAATAAATTAAGTGTATAAAATGTATAACACTGGGCTAAGCAAACATTAGGAACTTAATAAATGATAGTTATTGTTACCTGGAAAATTACAGCACATTCCATCTTCAGACTAAGGACATAGGGAGGGTAAGTAAAACATGTTGGTAACTGAAGATTAGGGTTTAAACATCAACTTATCTAAATTTTAAAATTCCCAAAGACAATTTCAATAAAATTGGGAATAATTTGCTAAATGTAGTTACTAAACCATTGTTTATTTCTTTGATAGGAAAAAAATTTACGAATAATTTTTTGGTTTTTTTGCCTGTTTTTTGCCTAACTCAGTAGTTCTCAGTCTTGGCTGCACATTAGAGTTACCTGGAAAGTGTTAAAAAATTATCAATAACTGGGTCACAGCTCAGAGATTCTGATTTCATTGGTCTAAGCAGTTGTCTGGGCATTGGAGGTTTTACAGCTTCCCCTGGCAATGTTAATATATAGCCTTTGTGAGAAAGTTGTAGCCAAAATAAGAACTTGATTCATTTCCTGGGTTTTTTAGGGAATGCGTTCAAATTGTGGATTAAACTGTTTTTAGAGTATACCACTTTTGACACCTCAAGAATTGTCAGACCTCAGAACCTACCTGTCTCCACTCAAATGCTTCATACACAGATGATCTTTTCTCATTTTTCTTAGCAGCATTGGATATTTATGCAATCAACTCTGAGGGCTTTGTTTGAATGGCATTAACTATTTGTACTCTCAAAGGAAGCTATCCTTCACCTGCATATCCTAGGCTGCCACTTTTCTTTCACTCCTCAGTCTGAACTAGGTGTTTAAACAAATATTCTTAAGCAATAAGTGCATTTCACATGAGTAACAATTTCAGGGAGACAAATAAAATTTACATGGACTGTTGCTCCAACTTAAAAGCTCTTAAATACCCACAAGGCCTAAACAAGTTTTCTCCTTCTCTGGTCATCAAGGACTTAATTTGTAAAACTAATGGAGTTCATTTTATGAATTCTAAGGTATTTTCCAGTTACAACATTCCAATGGTTGTAATTCTTATGACTAATATAATAATGAGCAAATTCTTTATTCAGAGTTCCATTTACAACTCTAATGTTAGTACGCAACAACTCCAAAAATGAGGGTTTACATCTCTGCTAAAATCATAAATGATATATTTGATCTTTGAGCAGTGTATTTAAATTATATTTCTTAAGGAAGGCAATGCTCAGTCTATAATTCCCAGAAGGAACTGACACCTGTCATCAAGAAAACCTACATTAGTAAATTAGAAATTTTTACAGATAGGGCAACGACAGAACCCTAATTGATTTACGAATTGGTCAACTATGGTATTGCAAAGTTGTGACATGACATTAATCATTACCTAGTGAAATGGTCAGGAGTCTTTGTGTGATTGCTGCAGCTTACTGGGAAAATCACTAATAAATCCACAGAAACCAGAAGTGCAAGAAGAAAGTTCTCGCTACAAAATTGAAGGAGAATTTGTTTAAGGAAGGAAAACAACTCTAAATAGTAAAATAAATATTTTCCTCTGCCTTTGTGTGACCTTATGCTCAACCTCTTCCCTTATGAGAATGCTGTCTCCAAGCCTGTGGTTTTGTGGCATGTCAGTAATTCCTGAGAGCCTATTCCTAGTGTGGCAGTGGGCCGGCCACTTCCTCATCACACACTTGATATTCTCCTCTTTTTTCCACAAAAACCTGTAGATTCACCAGCTCCCTCATTTCTTAAAATAGATGCTCTTCTTTAATGCCAATTTACAACTATGTATCACATCTTTGTCCTTGATATAATATTAATAAAGTTCCCCTTTCTCATTTCTGAGGCATGACCTGGCAAGTCTACTGGTGATACAGAAGCTCTGTTTTCTGATGATGTTAAGGTTGAAAAAAAGCTTTTTAAAAATGAATATAGTAGGCAAGACTCACAGCATCATGTTATTGCTGACAGTCCCAAAGAAACCCCAGTGGAATATCACTGTCATGTGGAATTGTCTTAGAGAAGCCAGAGGCTAACAGGCCAATTGAAAGATTCCTCAAACAGAGGCCATATGCACCATCTAAAGAGAACAGCCGAGGTGAGAATATGTGTTCCAGTAAGGGATCAACCTGAGGCCAGACTGCTGTGTGTTTTCACATGCATTTATGAAACCAGGCCTTCCTTTCATGACTGCCTTAGTCTGCTTTGGCTGCCATAACAAAACACCATGGACTGGGTAGCTTAGACAACAGAAATTCATTTCTCACAGTTCTGGAAGTTTGATGGCAGAGCGTCAATATGGTTGGTTTCTGGTGAGGGCCTCTCTTATATCAGCCTGCCTTCCTCAGTGTGTGTGAGGGACACACAGAGAGGAAAAGGGCTAGTACACGTGCTAGCTTTCTTCTTCTTCTTATAGGATGACCAGTCCTATCAAATTAGGACTCTAACAATATGACCTCATTTGACCTCAGTTACCTCTGAAAGCCCTGTCTCCAAATCAGTCACATTGGAGGATAAAACTTCATTCAGCATATGAATTTGGGGAGAACACAATATGGTACATAACAATGACCCAACAACCTATGCAGAAAATCCCCAAAAGCAAAAATTAGTTTTATTCTTTAAAACAACATTTTACAAATGCCTGGTTTTTGACACTAGAACTCTTTATCTAAAATAAATTTTACAGAGATATCCAGTATATGGTATAAAAATAAATGAGACTAAATAAATAAACCAGCAGGTGAGCCTGCAAAATGTGTTCCGTCTGTGTAGGAGTGAATAGTTGCTTTTGCACCAAACCAGCTCTATGAGAAAACACTAGATTTCAAGGATCTGTCATCCAGGGCAAATGGCTCAGGTATATACCCCATGAAACTCTCAGGGGAAACATCTTTGCTACCACCCAGAAGAATTTGTAAAAGCAACCGTACCTTGTGGTTGCCATGGAATAGTGTAGCCAAACATGACCCTGGCTGCATGAAGAGACTCAACCAGAGGGGTGTCTCATCCTGACTCATCAGGGTATTTCTCATGGGGATTTAAGCAACTGATATTGCAAGTTAAAGCTGCTTGAAAGAATTTATACCCTTTAGCATTTCACTGATAAAATCAAAGTATCAGTAAAACTGGAAGCTTTTCAAACAGGATTTAGTCACTGCTATAGAAGTCTCTTCATCAAATCATAAAAAAATGTATTAGACTGAGATCAGTACAACTCTGGTCTCATTCATATTTTGCCACCAGTTGTCCTTGTGGAGTGGTGGCCCAGTTTCTTCATCAGTAAATGAAAAAGTAGATTAGGCCAGTGAGTCTCAAACTTTGATGTATATAAGAATTATCTAGGTAGTTTATTTAAAATGTAAGTTTTCTGACCTATGGCACCCCCAAATTCTGATTAATTTTTTCTGTGGGAAGATCCAGAATTTTTCTTTGTTTTCTGACAGCCTGTTGATATGACACAGGCAGTCAGCAGATTCCTTTCTACACACACACACTTTAAGAAACACTGATGATCTTTAAAATCTTTTGCCTTTCAGATTTTATAATTCTATGCCTCTCAGGTTCATCCAGGTAAAGTGTGATATTAGGACTACATTTCTGATCTTCTGTCTGTAGCAGAATTACTGAAAACAAGCATCTTTTGCTCATTCTCAGAACCTTGGACCATGCCTTTGTGATTTGTGATAAAGTCCAAGAGAGAGAGGAAATAAGAATGTATGAATAGTATTTGTTTCTGTGATCTTCATCCTGTGTGGCCTGGTGGTTTTCCACCTCCAGTTTACATGTTCAAAATGGTGCCCCAAGGTGAGAAACTGAGAACATTCCTTTAGTGCTCTACTCTCTTTTTTCTCATCTTGCTACTAACCAGGTCCCTATAAGGTCCCAGAACCTGAATTCCAGAACTCAGATAAGAAACTAGGACCTCCCTGCTGTCTATTATGTCTAATTCTATTTCCAAGGTCACCAATGTGTTTTGGGCCAGATAGTTTTTGTTTGTTTGTTTATTTGTTTGTATCCTCATCAAGGATGTTCCTAGTCATTTAGAACCTCATCTGTATGTCCAGGCCATCTTTCTGTGATCACTATTTGTTTTCACTTGATATGAATGGAACTTAAGACAGTTTAAGATAGAGGAGATGCTGGCTTGTATCTTTATGAAAAGTTATGGTGTATGTTGTAAGAACAATACTCTGGAATGGGAACGTGGGAGAAGAGCATAAACACATGAGTTCTGAGCTGTTTAATGAAATCTAAATTTATTCAATGATCCCATGGAAGGACCAGGGAACTGACTTTTTTCATAATCCAAGGTTTAACGATGTAGCTGCTCAACTTTGCAAGGAATAAATGAAGGAAGAAAATAATAATGACCTCATTAGGACATTCTCAGTTGGCCTCTTCAACTTAATGAGGTCAGCTTTAGACTTAGGGTAGGAATTTACTTAGTGTGGGTCATCCTAGGATAGTCACCTGCTGCCTGCCCACTGTCCATGCAACTTCCTAGGGACAGGTCCTTGAGGGAGGGATTCAGAGGAAGACCCCATCAAATATTACTTGCCTTTGACTTTCTGAAGAGAAAGTTAATGAATATAGCTTGGAGTCAGACAAATTAATTTTTTACATTTTCTGTTTATTTTTAAATCTTGTTCCAAAAGCTTAGAAGGAGGGAGAACAGTTGGGCAACCTTTACAGCCATAGTACAGGGGGAAGTAACTTGGCCCTGAAAAGGAGATTTGGAGAGCAAAACATTACAGAGACTTCGGATGCTTGTTCCAATGACCTTATCACATCGCTTCATGATGCTCATTTACATGACTATCACTCATTAGACTGGAAACTTCTCTAAAGGAGAAGCCAAATCTTCAATTATCTTAAATCTAGCAGAATGACTTAGCATATGATGGTAGTTTGTAGCAGATTTGAGTGAAAGAATGCCTGAATGGAAACTTTCTGTTCATGTACACAAAAAGTATATAATACTTTTTTTGACGTTTTGGTGATTCAGAAATTTTTGAAAAGGGGCAAAGGAAGTGGCATATTCGGTATATTTGAATTTCCTCTCTTTTTAGTCCTTAGGTAATCTTTAACAAATGTAAAAATCATGGTTTAAGGCTCAAGCAAATTTATCAAGCTTTGTGTTTTTATGATATTTTTACTTCTACCAGAATGTAAATGTTTGGACTGAAAGTCCAAAACATAGTACAGTAAACAAAAAGGAAATTGTACAAAGATATGGAAAGAACAGCTAAAGGAAAAGAAGGTGGAAGAGGACTAGGTTGCTAATAATTGTAAACCAACTGGAAAAACTATAAAGCATATCTAAGGCCCAACCTGGTTTGGACTTTCTCTTCTTTTCCATCAGTTTCTGAACTGAATAAAGAAGAAATACATTCTGAAGTCTGTGATTTATCATGTAAATATGATATTTAAGCCACTTAATTCGAGTGACTATATAATTTATCATCCAAACTGCGGCACCGTTGCAAGTGAAAGGGGGCACTAAACCAGGTCACTCAGACAACCCAGCACATATGCCTGCTCCACTCTCCACCCATTTAAGGGGCTTCTTTTTATTTTGTATATTTTGTTTAAAATGTCACATATTTTTCTCAAAGAGAGATTTTAATTAGTTTCCCACAGCGTGCCAACCTGAAGTGAACATAAGTTTGCTTCAAACACACTCAATTGCAGCCCAGCTGTGAGGACACAGCCTAGACCAGGGATGATTTGAGGTCACAAAGGATAAAGGATGCTGCACAAAATAATATCTCATCACAGCAAGGAGAAAGTTGGGCTTAGATGCTGAATTACCTTTATCACATCTGTAACGGTTATTAGTCTCTCATTGTAACACATAACAGACCTCCAGTGCAGTTTTTAAATGTAGCAGAAATTAATAGCATTACTTTGTTTTCATTTTATTCATTTTTAGATGATCTATTTATTGCAAGTGATACTATTTTTATAATAATTTTATTTTCTTTAAAGATGGATTTAAGTATAACAAAGAACCAATTAAATAATATTATAGGTGATATGTTGATATCAACAAAATAGATCTTTTTAAAAAATCTTCAAGACAGAAGCACTAGTTGAAATGATAAAAGAATTGGGAGTTCTACCCCAACACATATTCATTCCTGACCCAAGGAATCTGGAGGCCAGTATAGCACAAAACTTCACCCATATGCAGGTTTTTTTCTGAAAGCCAAAAAAGTAAGTTAGGATGAGATAGTTTCATGATCCCTAAATGAAAATAGAAGAGCCTGCAAACTTGCTAAAGTAGAGAAGGTTGTCTGAATATACCAAGACAAGGAGATGAGAAGAAAACCTGGCTAAGAGTAAGTAGAGGTTGAAAACCAAGGGAAACTAACCCTCTTGATTTAGCCATATATGATTAAACCATGTGTGAAGCAGAAGGGGATAGAAAGAGCACAAACAAAAGTACTCCATAGCTTATGATCAGAAATGAATAATATGACAGCACAAGGTGCTTAAGGAGTAAGAATGAATGGCTCAGGAAATGAAATCCCATTCAACAGGTTGACTGGGGCAAAATGCAATCAAAGTCTTTGCCATTTACCTTTCCACCCAAATGTTCCCCACTTGACTCCCTACTTACAATCACCTAGTATCCTATCTCTACTCCTACTTTAGATAAAGATTAATATATAAGCAAAGCTTCTTATTGAAGGGGTTCAGAACAGGCCTCCCCAAGATGTATGACTTTGGCATATGAATTATTGTGAGCTGAAAACACTCAAGACACTGCAGACCCATGAGAAACTTTTACTGCTCCCTTAAAGAATTTAAATTAGAGACCTGGCCCATATGAGTTATTATCAGAAATAACTTTTTATGACCTATCTGTAGGGCAGAGTAAAAATCTAATTACTGAATATCTGCTGTTTTTAGCATCCTGTGAATGAATGACATTCCTCCCCTCTAAAGCCCCAAGGCGCCTCACTGAATCCTTAGCTCAGAATGTCATATATACCTCCTTTTCCCTTTCTCTCTACAAACTCCTCATGTATGTGAGGTCTCTAACTCCCTCATGCATGTGGGGTTCCCATGCATATACATGTAATTACATTTGGTTATTTTTTCTTGTTATTCTGTCTCACATAGATTTAATTTTTAGAGTAGTTGAAAGAAACTTGAAGGGTAGAGGAAAGTTTCTTCCTCTCCCACATCATAGAATCTTTGAGCATTTAAATATGATAAGAAACATATGAGTTGGAAATGAGTTTTTAGAACTTATTAGTATATTGGTGGTAATTGGAATCACGGCAGTGAATAAAATTACACTCTACTCATCCCTCACAGACACCTTCGCTATTATAGTCTTCAAGGAATATTCTCCTCCTACAAACCTTCTCCTGGTCTAACTAACTTTTACTATTCATTGTTCAGATCTCAGTTTAAATGCCTCTTCATCTCCACCTGTGTCCTTGATGTATGTTCTTATTGCCTACTCTTTCATAACTTCCATGACACCATTATTATTACTTATTAAATATTCCCTGTTAGAATCTAAACTCCCTAAAGACAGGAATAGGGTCCATTGTGATATCCTCACCATCTGATCTATTCTGGTACATAGCCAACGGTCGCTAAATGAATGAATAAGTGAATGTGTGAAAGACAAAAAGCACATTTACCTGGCCTTTGGACAGGCCGGGAGGAGAGGTAAGAACTGGTGAGGAAAGGGAGAATATTAAACCAGCTGGGACTCAGACCAGGATAAAAGAACAGAAGAGTTGAGCACCTCGATCAGTTCATAAAGGGGCCCCTAATATGGGTTGGTCTTGGTCATAACTGGCTTAAGAAGTGGGTGAGACTGGACTAGAGTTTGGAGACACTGTTATGGCACTTGGATGTCGGTTCATTTGTTTATAAAAGTTATCAACATATGTGCTTTTTTATCACCCTCTGTTTGAATGAGCATCTACCCACTGGAGGGAATTGTTGAACTACATCCCTATGATTGGAAAGGAGTTCAGCTCATGTAATTGAGACAGAGGAAGCTAAGCTAAGTCTGCTTTCCCTGCCCCATCATACCTCTTCTATTAAAAATAGAACGATTTATTCAAACAGCTGCCTAAATACAAATTAATCACCAGGAAGACATTTTCTAAGATAATCATAAAGAAAGGCAGCTATGTAATTTTGAACAAGTTACTTAACCTCTCTGAATCTGTTTCTTTATTTGTAAAACTGGAATTGCAGCACTTTCCTTTCAGGAAGGATGTGAGGTTCAAATACATAAAGTACAGAACACAAAGGTTGTTGTTATTCATAGCAACTTATGGTAAGTTTTAAGGAAATACAAAAACTGCAGCATAAGGTGATAACCCTCTCAGTAAACATTCATTCTTTTATCTCTAATGCCAATCTAAACTGTATTTCCCTTCAGATGTCGGAAGAATATAACCTATTTTTTTTTTGAGTTTTAGAAACCTTACGGATTGATATACATTGGTACACAAGTCCCCGAAACATTTCTTTTTAGCTGTATTTCTTCTCATTTGAGTAGGAGAAAGCTTTTGAAGCCCACTTAAAAGGCAAGGGCATATTTGTGCAGGATTCTGTGTTAGTTCCTGCTTCTTTCTTCCCCCGAGGCGTCTCCTTGACCTAAACTCAGAGCACCAGCTTCATCCCCTCCATCTGACTCACTCCTCCACCAGTTCCCAAGCTGGAACCTAATTTTCCCTTCTCCTGGGGTTTTCAGGGTGTCATTCTTTTACCTTTTTACATCAGCATCATCAGATGCCTCACTCCAGAAATTCCCAATAAGATTCTATGGAAGTATAGATGGGAATTCATATGTTAACAAACTCCTTAGATGATTCTTAGGCATGCAAAACTTGAAATTCCTGGCGTTAAACCAGGGGCAGCATTTCTGTGGGCAGAGAAAAGTACCTGGGGCTTTTAGAGCAGGCCTCAGCTTTCACCACATTTTAAGCCCCATTACAGTGTATATCCCTTTTTTTCCCATTGCCTGAAAAATACCCCACTGGATCAGCTTCAAACTAACTTTGTACTTTGAAAAGTTTAGTACAAAAATTGATACCTAGCCAAGTGTAACTGTAGAAATTGGTGATGAGTTTATGGCTTAAATAACTAGTACTCCAAGTTAATAGGTAATAGGCTCACATCAATCAATGATCACTGTCAATAGTGAGAGAGATGATGTTAAATGGCACATTCATGTAGCATGAAACAACAAAGAGTCACAAAGTGAGGACGTTTTTAATTCTCTTTCTGATTACATCAAGGAATAAGTCTCAGAATGGTACCATGTGTCTTTTGCCACCTCACCGACACTTCCCAATTTGTCTTTTTAATAAAGAAAGAGTAGGTTTCAGGCTATGACTTTCTCAAGCAACAATATTTAACTAGAAATTGTATATTTCTGTGTATTTACTTTTACTGTTATTTTTTATTTATTTTATAGCAGTGATATAAAATGTACTTGTACTAATTTATATATTAAACAATGAGATAATTTAAAGAAAAATTAAAGGTCCAGGTAATATATGGTATGTCAAAAATTATGAAGCGTACAAGTGAATGACTAAAGTTTTGGGGAAAATTGTCTAGTATATAAAAAATAACAAGGTGGTTAGAGCGGTCTTCAAAATAAGGTTAGAAAACAGATTTTTGTGTTGTACCCCATGATGTTGTTGTGTACATTGATATCTTATTTTATGCACAATAGGAGTAGTTTAATTAAAATTTCTTGGATACAAAATATGAAAGATACAAAATATAAGACCTGCTGTCTTATAGGTATAAGGAGGTAGGGGCAAAAAAAAACTTTCTCTTTCTAAGGATCATATGCAAAATGGCAAAACCTAAGAGTTGTTTATTGGTTAACGGTATAGGTTAGTTTTACTGCTTATTAGTTTGGGACATACACACACACAGAGATACATACAATACATACATACATAAATACATGCATAAATGTATATATTTAAGTATATATATTTGTAAACTGAGCACAGTGCCCAACACATAGAAAGGGCTTCATACAGGCTTATTATTCCATTGTTATTTAAAATTAGCACAGCTCCTGCTTTTGGAAGTAATAGAAATAATAGCCATGAATCCTTAGAAAGGTCACCCTCTGAGGATGCCACACTTAAACCTTTTGCAACTTCCATCTTTTAATTTTTTACTCTTTAAATCAGGCTGAGGAAAAATTTGGATCCCTTGACAAAAATTATTTTCCCACATTCTTTATCATTTATATTGTACTTTTTCAAACTTTTGTCTCATAGCCAATTATAGTTAGGACAACGGTGCCCCAGATGGAAGTAGCCCAGTATATGAAAATGGGCTCAGAATATCTAGACTGCAGGGTACCATGGCTCCTCCAATTTTATAGACACACTAATCGTAATACTGTTTGACTGAGTTATTCTGAGTTATTCTAAGAAATGATTCAGAATTTTGTGAATTTTGCTCATTTTTCTAGTAATGTTTTTCGTAAGGGAGAAGATAGGCTGGCCATAGATTATTTAAGTTAATAAGTATAAGACCAACTGAATTTTGTAGACCATTAGGCTTTTATTTCTTCTTTGATGAACAATGGTGCCTTATTTTTATTCAATAATGTTTTTCTCATTTTTTTATACAGTAATGCTCATTCCTGAGATTGATCTCTTATGTAAAATCCTTTGATAGAAAGCTGACTCATAGAAATGGGATCTGAGAAGCCAGTTTCAATTGAAAAGAAATAAAATATTAACTGTGTGTATGTTTGTGTTTCTATTAAGTAAAATATCAGAGGGGAATGTAATGGTCTTGCAAATGGAGATACAGTGGCCACTCGTTTGAGACCAGAAGAGGGAGGTCCTATTGGAGACAATATGTTGAATTAAAGATACAGTCTACTTTCTAAATTCAGTTCAAATATGCTCGCAAAATATGGTGACTTAGGATTTTTTTTCTTTAGTTACTTACTCTACCCTCTCCCTCAGCATGTGCTATTAGTACTGAGTCCAGTTTCTCCCATTGGGATCTGCTCTCAACCGTCCTACTTAACCCCATTATCCAAGAACTCTAGGGACTGACATTATCTCAAGTAGACTAGTCCTGCTTACCTTATATCTAAGGTAAGAATCTGACCAGACAATGATTGCCATATGTTCTCTACATCACACATTGTCACTGTTGAAGATGGGTCGTATAAAGTCTGACATCTCTCGTACATGCCCTTGCTAGCTGGAGCAAGTGCTACAATGGTACCCAGTAGTAAGGCTCCAAAGTTGTAGCTCTCATGTCATTTTCCGCAAATCAACACCAATCCTGAGGAAAAACTGGCATTAGCAACATGCTGTGCAACAATCATTTTTGTACATTTTAAACTCTGGTCACTATACCCGATGCTTCATTTTCACAAAGTTCGTTTTATTTTGCAGATCTTGTTGCTTTTCCTTTCCAATGTACCTTCCAATGTTCAGATCTATCCTAGTTCACAGTGGTAAATCTTCTTAACTTTAGAGTTCTAACCACTTTTTCTACATGAGAATCTATAAAAAACCAGAGTAGATAACCCATCTGAATTCGATGCTACTTGTTTCTTTCATGTCTAATCATCTTAAGTGGAAAACCTGTCTACATCTTTCATGAATGGCATAGTCAGAGATACCCCACTACAGTGACTGCTTCCCTCCTGGGGTACACTGGATATAGAGGAGAGCTTCATTCCAAATCCTAGTGTGTGTGTGTGTGTGTGTGTGTGTGTGTGTGTGTGTGTAAAGAATTTATGTAACAAGAAATTTTGAGAAGCTGCCTAAAATGTCCAGAAAACCAAAGTGGGTATCCTAGAAATATAATTAGTACATTCTCTATGGATATATTATACTTCCTCTCAGGAAACAAACCCCATGTTTTCTCAACCCTGATACTGTTTATCCTTTAGAAGATAGATATCATACCATGGCTCATTCTGATTTTCTTTTATCTGTATACCCAAAAGATAAACAAACCTCAGTGAGGTCTGAAAATTTATTTCTCAAGATGCATCCACATTTATCAAATAAATTATTGAGCTAGAAACCCAGCAAGGTTGGTCAGACCTCATTCAGCAACCACATCTGGCATGGAATAAAATGTCTCCCGGGTTTTAGTGGTCATAAAGCTTTGAAGAAAACTAGTGTCCAAGTAGAAAGTCTAACCAAAAGGAAACTTGGACTAAGGTCAAACCATTCTTGCCCTAGTGGCTCGAGGTTGTTCTTTGTTTTTCTTGAACTCTCTAGAGAGAGACTTACCATATTCTTCCGCCTCTAGCTACTACATGTGGAATCACAAAATCGGCAGGGATCCAGAAGTTAGCTAGTCTAAGCCTTTATTCAAGTTGAAAATTTCTTCAATATTACAATGATTGACACAGCTGGTCAAGAGTAAAACTGAGTATCTCATTTCTAAATATTTAAAAGTTAAAAACAAAACTAAAAAATGGTTAAGTATATATGGTCTGTCTGAGAATCTCTTCTTTTCCACCCCAGATCCTCTTAATACTGTGTTGTGCCTCACACTAGCCCATACCTATACATTAATCCACATTACCCACAAACAGTTGCCCTGTGGCCACCTCTCAGATCCAGATGTATGTATCTTTGAGAGAACAGAGTTTCACAGGCCATGAACAAAGAATCTGGGCATGGACTTCCCAGATCTGGAGTACCCACTTTATTGTCAAGAAGGAGAAGGGGAGGAAGAAGAAGAGTAAATCCGAAAGAGAAAGTCTAGAGGGGCACAACCAGAATGATGTTCTCTGAAGTATGGTACCCAGGACCGGGGTCCCCTAGCTCAAGTACAGGGATTGTGCAGTAGTTTACCAGCACCACGAGTTGTCAAGAATATTAACTCACCTTTGAATTAAGATAGCAGCATAACATTAGAATGAATTCCAGAGTCAGGCAAGATTCTGCCTTCAGACCTCAGCAGACAAAATGTGTTAGTTGGGAGAATGCAATTTCAGAACAAGAGTTAGTTCCAAGGAAGTTCTCTTTCCCTGAAGACTTCAGGGAAAGTCTCCTTTTAGGTCTTACATGAGTCTCTTACATGGATCCCAGATGATTCTGAGCTTCCAGTGTGAGTCTGAGCAGAATCAGGGCTGCCTTCAGAAATTTTCCCATGATAACTCCAGAGAAACAGGTGTCTTACCACCTTGATGGATTTTGCATGCCTTTTCTAAGCCAGACCAAACCCAGTTCTTCTAAGACCCAGGACACTGGGCCAGGGAGCCCAAGCAATTGGCTCTCTCATGATTCCAAGGGGAGAATATGTAAACACTCTGTATTAGGGTTCTCTGGAAAAAGAAAAAATTGGGTGATTATATCTATATATACATATATGAGTACGAATACATATATGTATATATACATATACATACACAAACACACATACACACACACATATACACACACAAACATGTACTGTGGACAGTCCCAGAGTAAGGGATATCACAGGCCCAGGGAGGAATCCCACAGGCAAGAGGTAGAGTTGAGCTCCTGTGTGACCAATGACCACATCACCACCAGGTAAGTAGAGTGCCATGGAAGAGCAGCCACTGGCTTTGAGGGAGCAGTGGCCAGGCCTCCAGCTCAAAGCCAACTAGGCGGTCCTCGAGAAGGGGTTCAACATAAATATATGTGATTTATTTTATCACTAAATAAATAAATGTATGTATTTTTTCTTAAAGAATTGGCTTACATGATTATAGAAGCTGGCGAGTTCAAAATCTGCAGGGTAGGCCAGCAGGCTGAAGACCCAGAAAAGAACTGATGTTGAACTCTAGCTAGAGTTCAAAGGCAGTCTTCTGGCAGAACTTCTCCTTCTTGTGGAGAGGTCTTTCTTTTTTCTCTGAAGGCCTCCAACTGATTGGAGGAGGCCCAACCACATTATGGAGGATGAGATGCTTTACGCAAAGTTCACTCATTTAAACATCACTCTCTTCTAAAAAATACCTTCACATCAACATCCAGACTAGTTTTTGATCAAATATCTAGATACTTGGCCTAAAGTTAACCATTTCAGGCTTTGTGACAGCAAATCTGTATTTAGGTACAACAGCAATAATGATACTAAAAATAAGACCTCGTTTGCCAAGTGCTATTGCATTTTTTAAAGTCTTATTTGAACATGTCAACCTTACTACTCTACCTAGGTAAGATTAGTAACCTGGGTGCAAGGAGAGGAGTGCAGCAGTAGGCTGGCTAATGGTTAGGAACTCTAGACTGCTGGAAGGGAAAAATGTCAGTACTGAAAAGTCATCCAGCTTTCACAGAGTAACAGCTATTAGGCATGACCAGGTTTCCACAGGAAGAGTTTGAATTTCATTTGTCAGAAAATCCTGTATTTGGCAAATTGGAATGATACATAAAGCCCCAGAAATAAAAGCAGTCCAGGTTACTTGTAAGTACACCAATTACCTTTCCAGTCTACTCCTTGAAGCCAGAACCTTAGGTAGTAAAGTTGGGTATTAGTTTCATTATGTATTTTCTTTATTTCTTTTTTACTTTGCATCAAAGTGTGTGTGTGTGTGTGTGTGTGTGTGTGTGTGTGTGTGTGTGTTCGTGTGTGTGTGTGTGTGTGTGTGTGTGTGTGTGTGTGTGTGTGTGTTTGTGTGTACATGGGAGAGGTCAGTGGGGGCTGAGCAGAGAAGGGATGGAGATTTAGTTCAACCCATTACTCTTATCTGTCTCTTTAGTGACTTAGTGTCAGCTCGAGTTACTTGCAAAAATGCTCAGTCTTTCAGAGCCACATTTCTCCCCCTATTAATCTCTAAGATGGCATCTGAGTATAGACATGTCATTGAGAGGGGGCACCGTCTAGGACCTATACCATGCTGCTTGGATCCCTGGTGGTCCCATCTGTGGAGAGGCTTCTCTCATCTGCTCCCTGGACTGATGATTCTGTTGGCATCTGCTGCTGAAGGCCACAGCAGGTGTAATTCATAATTTATGGTCTGTTCTCTCAGCTCATCTGGGCCCAAGAATTTCTCCTTATGACTCAATCCTTCCTCAATCCTCAGTGATGCTGTGCATCCCACTTGAGGTATGAATGTTCTTCCTTAATGGTTCCCAGGTCAGGTGTTTTGTTCTTCAATCCCCAGCTCCCGAGCTACTTGGCCCTCACTTGGTGACCTTCAACAAACTTTCACCACCCCTCCTAGAGTAAGTGGAAATTTTTGAGTCAGTCTATGCCACTTGAGAACAAAGCTAAGTTCCAGGCATGTCTCTGTCTAATCTGCACTATTTTTATTTTCACATGACCAATTACTAAGTGTTGAATTGTGTCCCCCCAAAAATTGTGTGAAGTCCCAATCCTTAGAACCTCAGCATGTGATCTTGTTTGGAAATAAGGTTATTGCAAATATAATTAGTTCAATTAAGATGAGGTCATATAAGACCAGAGTGGACCCTTAATCTAATGTAATGGAGTCCTTATAAGAAGAGAAGAGGCACAGACACACAGACACCTGAAAGAATGTCATGTGATGACAGAGGCAGAGATTGAAGTGCTGCAGCTGCAAGACAAAGAACACTAAGGATGGCCAGCAAGCCACCAGAAGCTGGGAGAGGCAAGGAAGGATTCTCATCTGCAGGTCTCAGAAGGAGCATGGCACTGCTGACACCTTGACTTTGGACTTCTGGCCTCCGGAACAGTGATACAATTAGTTTCTGTTGTTTCAAGCTACCCAGTTTATAGTAATAGTAGCCCTAGAAACTAATACACCAACCAGATCCTGTGAGAGGGCCTTCTTCCAACATCCCAAGCAGGAAGCAGGAACGACTCTGTGGGTTCTCCTCAGTCTAACAATGACCTGCTCCACCTCCACCTCTGCTCCTTGAAGCCCTGGGAGTCAGGGCACAAGGCTGACTGGCCGTTTTCCATGTTAGTCTCCCTCTTCTGCTAGCAAGCCAAAGGGTCAAATTTTCCTACCTTCTTTTTCCTATCTGACTCAAACATCTCTTTTCTAAAACTCTATGATCAAATTCACCAGGTCTTACCTTTTGGTATATTAAAGAAAACAAAACAAGAAAGAAATTTAGAAATACTGTTCTCTTTTTAAAAATCTGGCTTTTGAAAAGTCTCTTGCTTTATTGCAGACTCAAATATCCCATTTTGGATGCCAGAAGCTGGCTATTGATGCTTTTATTGTCTCATGCACATAGAAGGATCATCACATGTAGCTGTGATGCAACAACCTTGGATACAAAGGATACATGAGAGCAGAGAGGTCAGTCACAGAATTATTGCTCTGTTAGTTCTTCATTTGCAGGCAACTTGTAACCATGCTCTCTCCTTCTCCTTGAGAAGTGAAGAAATCCTTAGCCATACCCTCTCATTCTCCAATCCATTCTCTAACCCCTCTGGAAATCTGGATCAGAAACAGCCCAACAACCACACTGTCAGCCAGGGGGCCACCAGAATCAGGGGCAGTACTGCTCCTTATAAATAAATCTTTTATCTGACTCATTTGGTAGTTTCCATGGTCCAATCTTACCATGTGTTGATTGTTATGATGGTTTTTGTGCTTTCAGTATAGCCACGCTCCTCCCAGAAACTGGAGTGAACATTACTATTGCCCTACAGCATTCATTGTCCTTTCTTCCTGTCCAATGGAACTGCTATATTGTTTATGTATCCACCCTTTTCTGATACTGCCTATGTCTCTCAATGGCCTGATATGCCCAAGGGTTATCCCATAACTTTTTCCTGTGATTGGCTCTGGAGTGGACATGTGACCCAAATCAGACTAATGGGGTTCCAAGAGGTTCTGAGAGAATTCCAGGGAAAAAGCTTCCTTGGCTTAGGGAGATGCTTCAAGAAGCAAGTCTTCTTTACACTGGAAGTAGAAGAAAAAAACATGCAGCTCTGATTGAAGTTGGCAGCTATCTTGCAATTATGGGTAAAACTGTCCTTAGAACAAAGCCTGTGTTCGCAGAGCTCAGAAATGAAACACATCTGGGTCCATAAATTGAGGCTCAGTTAATACATAATGTCCATTATATGAGTCCATTACTTTCTATACAGTTTAAACTCAATTGCTGAATTTGTGATTGAGGGCATCTTAATAGATATAAACTTTACTGAACATTTTAGAGTATGTACAATGTTGAAAAAATGTCACAGATCAGTTAGCTTTTTTAGTGATAGATGCATAAAAAATTCATTTTGCCTGGGTGTTCTTTCAAATATGGAAGATTTGTTCTTGTATTTATATTTGTAGATTATTTACCTTTCTGTGCTATTTCATGATAGTCTCATCTGCTCATGCTAAGAATGTTAGAGATTTATTTACTCTATAAATTCAAAGAATGACTATTCCATAGTATACTCCTAAGAAGGTTTTTAGTTAGTATTTTAGCATTATCAATAATACACAGATGAGAAAATAAAAACACTGAAAAGGAAAAGACTTGCTTAAACCCACAAGTTTCCATAAACTAGCTAATTGTCACAAACACAAATCAGTATAGAATAATTCAACAAATATATAAAACACAGATTTTATCTGATAATCTAGATCTAGATTCTTAATTCAGTACATTTTTACTTTGGTGATATACGAAGATTCTTATGCAATCAAAAAGAGATCTGTAGGAAGACATTAAGGTATCAGTTTCAAAACAAGTCTCATCTTTTTTAACACTTAATGAAACCAAGTGTACTGGTAAACACTCGAAGTAACCTTAGGTAACCTTCATTAGAAAGGATACACAAAACATACTTTCTTTTAAATAACCCAGTACATGCTACACTATTATGAAGGTTTTTTACTTGAATGTTCTTAATTTTTGCCTTACTTAAATCATTAGCCTGTAAGAGAGCTGGAAAAGGAAAAGAAGATTGAAATATAAGCAATTAGCTTCTCTTTGGTTGTTTTAAGAAGATTAACATAGAAAAGAGTCTTTTCAAATAAATCTGGGTTATTTTTAAATTCATGTTTGTCATCTCTCTTTAGTATGTTTATTAATATTGATACAACATAAAACTAAATATGATTGTCTTATCAAATAGTCTTTTAAATAGTCTTTTAAAGCCTCAAAAAATATACCAGGCAGGTAAAATTCTTTCAATATGGTACCTGTTGGAATTATCTAATTATTCAAAAAAATAAATCAGGAACATCAGGAATAAGTTTACCCTCTCACTATTTATTCATGTCTAGAAAGTGTAGTTTTCTGAGGCATATGGGTAATATTAAACACTTAATGCCATTTTTTCTTCCTTTGCCTAAGCACTGGGGAATATTGGCAGCTAAAACAAGAATTGGACTCTACATTTTCTCTCAAATAGGTAGAGTCAGGACACAAGAAAGCATAACAGTAGAACAAAGGGGAAATCCTTAAAGCCCAACAGTAATGCCATAATGTCACTCTGTAGCTAAGGAAGGAATGTAGGCACACTGCCATCCCACACTCCTTTGGCACTTCTGTCCAGAGAGGTGTGGTTATGTGCTGAGGGGATTGGAATGGGGCAAGGAGTGAAGATCAGATGAGCCAGCACCCTCTGGGAGAGATGGTCTATTTCTTGAAGAAAAGCAGAGTGACATATCTGTAATTTCTCATTGTAGCACTGATTCCAGCCACGACTTGCTGTGTGGTTTGGAATCACCCTTCATCATAAATTTGTTTACTTGTAACAAGCACAAGTCTATGCACTGATAATGGCAAGTTGTTCATAATGGCATTTTGGGGTTTCTATTTAAAACTGAGAAGTTTAAAATAGATTATGCTAACACAAATGTTGAAACACTCACAATCCTGGTTAAATACATATTTATCTTACTCATCTATGTTAATGCTGAGTGAATGTAAAGCAACATGATCACCTTTACCTTATTAACACGAATAGGAGTAAAATAATAATAATAATAATCTGAAGATTTCCAAAGAATAAAACCAGTAAATTTAAGGTAGTACAATGGTTTACCTTAATTGATTTAATTAATTTAATGTTTGGGCCTGCACAATGCACTTCCTTTGCTTTCTTTCACTGGCGTTATTTGTTCTGATAGCAGATACTGAGGACCCCTGTATGATGGAATGGAGCTATGCTCTTTGTGATACAGCAAACCCAAACAACTCACTGGTTATTATCTCCCATACTCTTAAAAGGAATAGTGCGTAACATACACTAGGTACTTAGTCGGTGTTTGTTGAATGTTGAATAAATAATCCACTGTAAAAGGAAAACTACAAATCATTTCTCTTGTTATGTTTAAATTATATTTTACAGAATATTTGTTTATTTATTTAAAGTTAACATTAAAATTCATTTTGTATGTGTGTCTGATGGCAGGGAGAGGACATTTGACTGTTAAAATTTGGCCAAGAAGGCATCAAACTGATAATTTATGCACAAATCATGTGCAATGTGTTTTGTGATTTCAAAATACATCACAAACTATTTTTATGAGCATATGATTCTATTAAATGAAAACAAACAACTCTGTTTGGAGTGAATTTAAGGTTGACCAAGGACCCTGTTAAAGTTCTACTGAGACATTGTGTAAGAAAGTGCTTTGTAAAGTGCTGTGAAACTGAGTTATTAGAATGGAAACTGAAATGCAGCAAGCTAGAGTTTAAGTCCAAGGTCTGCTGCTCACTGGCTCTACACCCTTGGGCAAGTTATTTTACCTACACATGCCTCAGTTTTCTCATACATAAAATGGGAAAAAAATAATTCCATCTAACTCATGCATTTTTAGTGAATAAGAAGTGAGCTAATGCACAAAAAACATTTTAGCCTAGTGACAGTTCATACCAAGAACTCAATAAATGTTAGCCATTGTCATCTTCTTCTCCTTTATCGTTATCATCATCACCACAGGTGGTAATTTCTCTCTTACTGTTTATCCCACAAAATATCAAAATTACCCAGAGGTAACAAAATTTTAAAAAATCTAAAAAATAAGCAAGGATGCTGTTAAATCACATTTTTATATCTCTCAACTAGAAAAATTTGCAAATTGGTCTTTTTTGGCTTGTTCTCCTCAGATCAATTTTCCAAGCTATCAAAGTGACTTATTTAGGACAGAAACCTGACCTTATCACTCCTCTAATCTCTTACACCATTGTCTGTTATCTACCAGGCAGAGCCTGTGGCTTTTAGTCGGGCTTTTAAGTAGAGTCTTTCAGAATTGAGCCCCTGCCTACACCTTCAACCTCAGCTCTGATCAGGTAGACCAGATTAGATCAGGTAGATCAGGTAGACCTGGCTACCTCCTGGCCAGATTCTACTAGGTCATAGCCTGGCCAGATCCTACTAGGTCATCGCTCGCTCAGTTAAGGAAACACCAAAAAACTGAACAACTCAGTTCAGACTCTGGGAAGCTATTGCTTACCTACTTGTCAAATTGCTTTATAAGCACACTACACTGCAAACCTCTTGTGGGTAAGGTCCCAGGGCTTACCATAGTACTTGGCATATTTAGGGGCTCAATAACTATTTCAGATGAATGACTAAATGAATAAACGAATGCTAAAATTATCAGATATATCTATATAGAGTTGCTGGAGCCCAGTACACTTATACAGTTTGAGGCAGAGCAAAAAATAACATTTTTTTTCCAATCAAATTTGTAAACAATGGAAAGATAGATATGAAAATCTGGCAGGAGATAAAAATGTCATCCTCATTACTGATAAAACTGATAAAGGAAGGCATGGCTTAGGTGCATGATAACACCGGACTTCCTAAACCTACACTTCAGATTTAGGTAAACTTACCCACCAGTCACTGCACAGCTCCCCATGAGGGGACTTGCCTCTGCACAACTTAAAAGTATGAAGGAGCAGACCAGAATGTGTAGTTTCTAGGGTCAGCTGGCTCTCAACTACACCAAGCCAATTAATTTCCAGAATGCACCAATAGGAGAGTTGCCCTTTCTCCTCTGGGGCGGAGTGACTCAAGTGGGAGAGGGCGGCCAAGAGGGTTACAGCAACTGATGTAACTTGGACTCGTAAGCATGAAGCCAGAGGAAGTTGCTCTGCTCCCTTCCCCAATAGCCTCATGGGCACTGATTGATTTAAATGCTGGTGATAGTTCCCACAAGTGACAGGAAAAGTGGATCACAAACATACCCCCAAATTATATATATTCATCAGTGAATCGTATTTTGACTTCCTCTCTCTAATTCCCCATTTTCAGTTGATCCATGAACACATGTTGAATTACATACTTAGATAAACTTATCAAGATTTTAAAATTGTTTTGGCTTTTAAAAGACTGTATCTCCCTTTTTACTCAATTAATTCAGTGAAATCAAACAAATATTTATTGAAACCCTACCAAGCGCCAAAAACCACGGAATATAAAGATGAATACATGATAGTGATTCTCTGGAAATTGCACCCCAGTCAACATCATCTCCTGGATTTTTTTTTCCCCTTAGGTAGAGAAAAGGGAACAGGGTCACTTGTGAGATCAAAAAGAATAGAGACAGATATTTATAATTTTTTTTAAATTTCCAAATGTTTTCTGAGTAGTTAAGTGACTGTTCACCCAAATTTTAAGATATTTTTCTTCTCAACTCATCAGCATTAATTAGAGCCAAGATACTAAAGAGGTCATGGAAACTGCTGGAGAACCATTTATCTTTCTCGTCTTGCCTCATTTCACAAAAACTTACAATTGGTTAAGAGAGGAACTAAGTGAAAGGGTTTGAATGGATTGTTCAGATCCATCACTACACTGAAAAACAATTCGCACAAGCAGATTGATTGTTTCATCTCCCTGTATAAAGTCATTATACTTTTCCTCACTTATCCTGAATTTCTGGAACTTTCATCATTCTTTTGTGGGAAAAAAAAAAAAATCTTGACCTCTTATGTTTCTAAGAATTCTATTTGCTTTTTACTGAACTAGATTCTGGAAGACTACCCGTATTATTTCACTAGATCTTAAACTCACAATGCTTTTCTTGTTTTGTTTTTTTTCTGTTTATTTTGTCTTCCATCTTCTCATTATCAAGCTGACAGAACTATTCAAAAGAAACAGGGATCAGGTATGATTTTAATTCCTAAGAGGTTCAGATTCAGGGTCTACTCCCAACTTCAACTTTTT
This sequence comes from Eidolon dupreanum, assembly GCA_028627145.1. Taxonomy (NCBI): domain Eukaryota; kingdom Metazoa; phylum Chordata; class Mammalia; order Chiroptera; family Pteropodidae; genus Eidolon; species Eidolon dupreanum. The sequence goes on from CM053507.1 coordinate 100,574,804, forward strand.
AGCTAAACTATTATGGAGAAATTTATAATTTTGTTTCCCCCAGCTACATTAAATCATGTAATAAATGATGTACCAGTTACTAAAATTTGGAACAGGCCTCCACGTTCGCAGTATTGTTCCTAATTGCCAGAAATGCATCTTCTCTTTTTCTTCCCCCTTCCTTACTTCTATTAGATTAATAACAGGAGCATGAAGTAATTATTTTCACTTTGGAATAGCTTGGAAGTATATACCCTCATGAGGACAAGCAGGAAAACTGAGGCTGGTATTCCTGTTAGAAAAAAAAGAAATTAACAAAGTTAAAGAAATCTAAAATTTTTACCTGAAATGCAATATTTTTATTTGCTTATAAGATAGCATATGGATTCATAGCAATAATAAAAATGAATATATATAACTTCTTGGGTATGTATAAATCCTTTCTTTTTAAATATCGTGAATAAGAAAAATAGGAAAAAAAGAAGCAGCACATCCCAGAATCTAAGAATATCATTGTCAGCATGAAGGGCTGTGGGATCTTAAGCAACTAATTATACTTCCATGCTTTTTTTCCAAATTTGTGAGGAAAAAGGGAAAAGGAAAAAAGGACATCATGATATGATTTTTTATTATCTCTATGTCTGTTCAGAATCTATAGGAGATAGGATAAACAAAAGGTAGCAGAAGATAGTATAATTATAAATATTGTAGGGGCTTCTGTAAAACTCTTTGCATGTGCATTTTTAAATTTTCAAAAATATTATTTAATATTTGTCCAGTGCAATGTGTATTAAATATTGAACATATTTTAAAGAGGCTTTCATATATTAAAAAATTCATTGCTGGGCTTGGAGATAATAATCACTCAATAAAATACACAGTATTGCTTTTGCCCAAAGCATTTGAAGCCATGAAGGAAAAAAGGATCTTCCCAAGAGCCATGATATCCACATTTCTAGGATCAATAAGCTATAAGTGGCCCTTTTGCAAAATTTTCTTAGAGCCATCAATTTAAATTTATCTGAAAGAACAATCAGTAATTCTGTAATAAAATCTTGGCTCTATAACATACCATTAAAATATTCTATGTGAGATTCATTTTTATAGTACATTTACCCTATATTTAATACATCCCCATACCCACTATTGTTCAAGGCTAAATGTAAATAAATGCTGATTGTTTCATATGAGAATATACAATATACATCTATGTAGATAGACATATAGATGACATAGATGCTATGGCTATAGATATAAATATAGATATAGATGTAGATATAAATATTTCCCAGGTTAAAAATATAAATAAGTTCAAGGCAGCGATAGATAAATTTATGAAGACTAGTTCCACCAGTAGGAAGTTATACTATCTACCAACATTCATATAGCTTGCAAGGTCCAGAATTAATGATTAGGAAACCATGTGGGTGACATGAGCTAGCCTTTAGAGTAAATAGTCTGTGTCAGAGAAAGTTATTCCCTCCAATCCTGAGACTAGGCAGAAGTAGAAAACAACCTCTGGTGTTGCCTCCCCAGATGCTGGCTCAGGATTCTTGCCTTTGACTCTGCAGTCTTAACTGCAAGCTCTACCCACATGGACCATATCTCTTGTCTGGGCCCTACCAGAATCATAACCTAGAAGGCCTGCTCAGGCACATCCTTCACGCTGCCAACAACTACCATGACATCAACCACAATTCAGCCTTTTATACTAAATACACATTAAGCTACATGGAACCATTATCTTTTCCCTGAAAAGACTTTACTCTTTCTGTTAAAGGTACTGTTTGCTTGTAATGGTATGAAATTTGTAAACTTAAGATGTTTTTATGCTTTTATTTTTTAAAAAACAGCAAAAGGTAAAATTATGCAAATTATTCAAAGTAAATATTTTAAGACCTCTCTACCCCACCCCCCACACCCTTCCATTCTAAGTCATCAGAGGAAAACAGCATTAATTTTAGTGTCTTTCTTTTCTGACACTTAAGTTTTTTTATGCTTTTAACAAAAACGATAATGTTATAACATTAGTTTGCAACTAGCTCTTTTCACTTAAAACTTATTTAGGTCAGTTCATTTAGATTTACCTGTTTCTCATATTATTCCACTGTATAGACATACTATAGTTTACTTAGCCATTACCTTACTGATGGTTATATTGATTTTTAACATTTTGCTATCACAAATAGGACTGCATTAAAGTCTCTGTACATATAGCTTCAAGTACTTTTGCTGTCATTCCTTTATAGGACAGATTTTTAGAAATGAGATTGCTAAAACATAGGCTAGCCTATGTGAATGATTTTTAATAAATGTCAAATTTTTGAGACCAGTTTTGGACTTCTCTTTTTATTTATACTAACCTTCTCCTTTGTAGACTCCAACTCAAAATCTATGACAACTTCCTTTATAATACCATTCTGCCATTTAATTCTGATCTGACATTGTCCTGGCTACATTTTTTAGATACTATTCAGACAATAATATGTTTAAACACTGATTTTAGCTTCCTTAAAGTTGTATATCTCTTCTCTCATTCTACACATTAAACCATGTTAATCTCAAAAATTTCCTTACTCTTATAACATCTCTATAATCTTCCACGGTCTCCATTGTCTAAAAACTAAACTTTAACCATGCATTCAAGATCTTCTACAATTAGAGTTAAATCTTTCTCATTTCATCCTTATTTCTCCTATTTAAAAATTTGAAAGAATGTGAAGGCAAAAAGAGATCTATCATGAGCCATACACTCTTAAGTACTTTCACATGCTGTAAATATTTTAATGTCCACAACAGATTCAGAAGAGGAAAAACTGATGATTTTACTATTACAGAGCTGTAGCATCCAGAATCATGGTTTGAAGTTTAGTATATCTGACAACAAAATGCATGCACTTACCATCACTCCATGTTTTAATTCAATTCAGTAAAGGTTTATTAGACATATACTTCATACAAAAAACTTTATTATGTACTATGGAGGATTAAAATGTTTAAAAGAATGGCACACAATTGACCATCAATGATGGTGTCTGTCTTCCTGGCAACAATTCCTTCCAGGCAGCATGTTTTGTGCCATGTAAACTTGTCCCTGGGTATAACAGGTTAAAACGTAAGTGGGCGCCTGTTCTGTTTATCTATTGCTACTTAACAAGTCAGGTCAAAACTCAGGGGCTTAAAACGATGACAACACTTATGTTGCTCACAAATCTTCAACTTAGGCAAGGTTCAGAAGGGACAACTTGTCTCTGTTCCCATTAGCATCAGCTAGTATGGCTGGAAGGCCAGGACTGGGAATCTTCTAAAACCTTGATCGCTCATGAATCTGGAGGTTGATGCTGGCCTTCAGCTGGATCTTCAGTGGTAACTGTCACCTGAAAAACCTTCTGTGTAGTCTTTATCCTTCTTCATGGCTTGGAGTCTGGTATCCCCAAAAGGCCAGGCAAAGTTGTTTTGCCTGATAGGACTTGGCCTTGGGAAGCACACAGTATCACTTTCTCTCTAGATTCAAGGGGAGGAAACATAGACCCTGCCTCATGACTGTCGATGTCACATTACAAGATCATGTGAGGTTGTGTGGCCATCCTTAGAATGTAATCTACTACAGCACCTGTAGATGTGTCAGTGACCTGCCACAGGAAGATAATCCAAGACAATCAAATTCCCTTTCAAATGAATATAACTTAAGAACAATTCCGATAATAAAATAGCTGTTGGGTATTAATCTAAAAGAATATAATGGAGAAAAAGGAGCACAATGAAGCATGTGTTCCCTAAAGTTACAAGAAACTGGGAGTAAGAACCTAAATTCTGTTTGCTTTTATATATATTCCCAACATAGCACAATGCCAAACACATTATAGGTTTTTATACATGTCACGTGAAGAAACACATGAACAACTGGAAAGAGGGAACAAAAAAGCAGAGATAAGATTGGAGGGAGAAAGATGAGATTCTATTAGAAATACATTGAATGTGAGATTCCAGTAATAGATTTTTACTGAGATGCCTAACAAGCAGTTAGTGAGGTGAAGCTATGGCTCAGAAGGGAAACAGAGTGGGAAAAGGCTCAGGACCCATGGACAAGGTGAAGCTTTGGCTGGATGAGACTGCCAAGAAGGAGCATGTAAAGGAAGACCAGAGACTACAGTTCAAGCAAAATAATGAGTGGTTACTACTATAGGCTCTGAGTCTGAAATTATAGATTAATGTCTATAATTCCTGCTTCACCACTAACTGTGTGTTTTCTTAGATTTATCTACTTTATCTCTGTTCCTCAGCAACCTGTTATAACACTGTTAATAATAAAACCTACTTATAGGGCTATGGATTAAATACCTGCAAAATACTTAGAACAGAGCTTGGCCCATAGTAAGTACTCAGGATATACTAATTATCATAACTATTACTAGATTTTTATTTTTGCAAAAAATATAAAAATTTTATATTTTTAATTTTTTAAATTAAGTTTATTGGAGTAACATTGGTTAATACAATTATATAATTTTCAGGTGTACATTATCATTTTACATCTGTATATTCTATTGTGTGTTTACCACCCAAAGTCCAGTTTCCTTCAGTTACCATATATTTGACCCCCTTTACCCACTTTACCCTCCCCCTAAACCTATATTTGACCCCCTTTACCCTGTCTACTTTCCTTTCCTTCCCTACCCCACTAGTAACCACTAGTCTATAGTCCTCTGCTAACCACTAGCCTATAGTCCAAGTCCATGAGTCTCTGTTTGTTTGTCCTGATTTTTTAACATCTAAAGTTTAGGCATGAGCTGAGGAAGAGCCAGAGAATAATATTGGGCACGAAAGCCTTATGAAACCTCATGTAATAATCCTGATAAATATCTGTGATTATATTCATTACTGAGTTGTCAAACATCAAAGAGTTGCCAACTCTGTTAATAAATAAAGGGTGACAAAATGAGTCGTATGTTCTATTCCAATACTTCACAAAGTCTGTGCTTTTGGGTGTGCAATAGTAATATGTGTTCTATCAAAAAAAGTATATTCTATACTCAAATAAATTTGAGAAATGCTGAATTAAACAAAATTAAATAGATGTTTCCTTAAAAGCATATGCTAATATAAGCTACAGTTTGCAAAGAGGGGGATACAGAGAGCATCATTTCTCAAACTTTTTTTTTTTTTAACAATCATTCTGATAAATATATGAGTAGAACACAATGCTAGTCAGGAAAGAATTTCTTCTTAAAAATACATGGCATTGTATCCATCTCCACAGATTCTGAACAGAAAGTCTGGAGTGGGGTTAAGGAATCGATATTCCTGTTGTCACCTTGCCTCCAAACAATCAACTGGAGGGGGAATGTGACCCCTCCCATAATCACTGTCTCTCTCTTCTCCAACCTGTTATGAGAAAAAGAAAGTTCACACACACATACACACACACACACACACACACACACACGTGTGTGTGTGTGTGTGCACACAAGAGTAGGAGAAGTTATTCTGATGCCAAGGAGAAAATAGAATATCAATATTTACTAATGCTTTTCCATCAAGTTGGCTTCAAGAAGAATGGATCCCAGGCAGTTGGGGAAATCTAAAATTTGCTCTTAAAAAACTGGAAAGTCTCAATATGATCATTTACACTGTTTCAAGAAGCTGACTGGATTCTAGGAATAAGGAATATTCAATAATATATCTGGGTAGGTTATCCAGAAACATAGGAGGACAAATATCACCAAACACACACAATGTGACAGTTAGCTATGCATCTGTTATGTTTTCAAAACCCTTTAGACAGTCAACATGGATGAAAGCTAATGATTTGATTACCATAAAAATGTAATTAAGGAAAGTTAGTTGCAGGCTCTACATATACAGAAATTCAAACTACTCTGTCCATGGAATTAGTGGTAATCTGACAGATTTCCAAGAATTTCCAACAGAGCTTTGAGGCAGAGTCAGATGAGAATTTTTTATTTTAACTTATTGAGAACTTATATCTAATATAATGGGAATAGTTGTGCTCTATGTGCCTGTCTAAAATTTAATCTAAGAACAGGATTTGCAACTGAGATTTATTTGTAGACCAATCAGACCCGATGTTATACTGATCTAAGGGATATATTGTTAAATCTAACCTAAGAGAGATTGTCTTAGAACGATTTTGGAAAAAGATTTTTTTTTGGGGGGGGTGTACATTCTATCTATGAAGAATTCAGCAAAGAATGAATGGTTTAACATATCTTTATTTTTATAGTTTGCTTTAAAAAGTTTATGGTAATAATAAAAGAAGATAAAAGCATGGCATCACTTTAAAACTTTTCTCTACACACTCAAGCAATTATTTATTTTATATGTCTGTCAGGGTGGGTTTTGTTGAGGTCAGTCTCTGCCATTTCCATCACCCTTGGTGCAGAGTGGGTGAGAGTGAGGAATTAGTCTCTGAGATGCCACCCATGCTACACTCTTTCAGACTGAAAAAAGACAGAAGAGACCTGACAACTGACCGCAACACATGAACCTAGCTTACATCTTATAAAGAATGTTATTGGGGCAATTGATTAAATTTGAGTGGAGATTGGGAATTTAATGTTAGTGTCAATGATGATTTCCTAACGTTGTCCTTATTTTGTGGTTATCTAGAGAATGTCCTCATTTGAGGTTTTATATACTCAAAACAATTCAGGGGTGCCAGGAAACATGTTCAAAACTTACTCTCAAATAATTCCAGAAAAAATGTTTTTTGTGCTATTCTTGCAGCTTTTCTGACATTTAAAATTATTTTCAAATTAACATTATTTTAGCAGTTAACCCATTTCCCATTTGCCTCGAGAATACTCGCCAGCTGAGCTTGCAGCTGTAGCCTTTACCTGAGATAACTCGTGTATTATAGCCCTAACCTTACTCCCAAACTTTGCCACAAAATAACTCATTTTAGCCCTAACCTTACTCCCAAACTTTGCCACAAAATAACTCATTTTAGCCCTAACCTTACTCTCAAACTTTGCCACAAAATAACTCATTATTATTTTCACCTCACTCTAGTTTATTGATAATCTTTGGAAACAAATAACATCATCCTATTTATAGCATTCTGTTTTTTAGTAGTGGTATTTTCATTTACAAAATAATAGCAATTCTTGACTGCTGAAAATCTCAAATCCCAGGAAACAGCATTCCTATGTATGATGATAACATCGTTCTCAAACAGTTATTAGCCAAAGATTCTTCTGATGAATCCGATTTATGTATACATTTCTGGTACGTTAGGATTAGAGACAAGTTCTGTTTAGAAATAACTCCAAGAACAGTTTTTATGTTTTATTTTCACATTAAAAACCAGTCAGATTTGCTTCAGCCTCAAAGAACATGTTTATGTAAAATTAAATCAACACTGGCAGCGATCTGCACTTTTTTTTCTAAAATGGGAAATGGATTAAAAATGCATTTATTTTATTGTTTGTGTTCGTTTAGCATTGATTTTATTAGGTTCTCTAGGTAAACTTATCATATCACCTGAAAATAGTTTTACTTCTTTTCCAACTCCTGTGCTTTTTATTGTTTTCTCTTTTTAAATGGTACTGGCTAAAACCTCTAGAACAATGTTCAATAGTAGCAGAGATAGTGAGCATTCTTGACTCTTTTCTAATCTTAATAGAATTCCAATTAAGCACAAACCTTCTTTGAGACCAAGGTATTCTGTTTAGAAAATATGTATCATTTCCTATTTTCTCAAGTGTTTTTATGAGGACACTTTTGTCAAAAGTTTGCTGTTATTGTTGTTTTGCATATAGGGGATAATCATATGATTATTCCTCTTACATTTACTAATATGGTGTTTATATTAATAGATTTCCCAATACTGTTCATCTTTACATTCTAGAAATGAATCTCACTAGGTCATGGTTTATTTTTTTGATACAGTGTTGGGTTCTGTCTTTCAATAATTAATCTAGTATTTTCACATCGATATTGGATGACTGCTTGTAATATATTTTCATGTTAGAATCATGTTCTCCTATACTGTTTTTAGAAGAGCAACCTTCATGAAAGGGAGCTTGATGATAATGGAAATGTAGGAAATAGCATAAAGAAGAGATGGAGAAATCAGACTTTAGAGTCACATAGACCGGAGGGAAGTTGCTGGTCCCCTCCCTTACTGGCTAGGTGACCTGGGTGAAGTTATTGCTCCTCTTCTACCCCCTATTTTCTCATCTGTCAGATAGGAGAACCTACCACAATAAGTTGTGTAAGAATTAAATGATAAGATTTCTGTGACGACTTCAATATAATGTCTGGCAGCCCACGTAAACATCAGAATATTTTATTATAAAGAAGTTATTTTTCTTCCACTGTTTCTCATGATAGTAAAAAAAATAAAATAAAAGTGTTAGGATATATGTGAACGAACAGATATAGTGTCCTGAGGAGGAACTTTGTGTCTCAGTTTAAATGATTCCCAGCATTTTGCTATGATTACTGAGCATGGAGGAGATTGAGCAGATCTATTTAGTGAGAGCCAGGTTTGCATTTTGTCTCTTCTTTCAGTTACCTCATTCTAGACTAGAGGTTTCAATGCATAACAAGCTCTTAACGGGTGTCAAGCAGGGAGAGGAGGAGAGACTGTGAAAGGAATGGAAAAGGAATATAAAATTTCTTGAACCCCTACTGCATGCCAGGAATTAATTTGGGCATATCTGTAGTTAATAGGTGAGGAAAACTGGAAGGTAGCATCGCAATCTGAAAATCTGACAGAACCATCTTGAGAAGGGGCTGGGAATGAGCATTATCCCTCTAAAAGTTGAGATTAGCTATTATTTTTCTTTTTTTCTCACCACTAACTTCTTTAAATAGAGGAGATGGATAGATGCATTGACTCTGAATTGAGCTCTTGGCTACTTTATCTCTTAGTGTCCTGAACTTTGAGAAATTACTCTGTATAGGCAGCAATCATACTTCTAGGACTCCTGAGCATGCAGGACATAAGGAGCATGCTCATTTACTGATGACTTTATTCTACAACTCGTTATTATTAATACATTTATTCTACAGCTATTATTAGGACTACAGAGATGAAAATGCCATTTACCACTCCAACATTGGTAGACACAGACTTTGGAGTGCCAGTGAAAAGAGATTGGCCTAAAGATGATGGCATTTGTGCTGAACCTAGAAAGTTGGAGCTAAATAGAAAAGTGAAAGTCATACAGTGCATGTATTAAGACATGGGCTCCAGACACAGACCTACATTTCGTCTTTTTCTTGCTGTTAACCTTGGACAAGGTATGTTTTCTGAGCTTTAGTTATATTGTCTATAAAGTGGGGGAAAAGTACTTAATATATGTGGTTTTTTGGTTTTTGTTTTTGTTTTCTTGGTGAAGATTATAGGGGAAAAAGTACCTAATATATATATGGGTGTGTGGTGAAGATTATAGGAGAAAATGTAAGTAAAACTCTTGGCACAGTGCTTGGCATGTAAATCCTCAAAGATAATGGCTATTATTATTATTATTGTTATTATTATTATCTGGTCTTCCACAGCATTCTTCAGTTCTTGCCTCTGTCAATAATCTTTATCTCAGACCTTAAGCTACTTTTTAAAAAACAGCTTACTAGGATAGAATTCCCATAACATAGAATTCATCCATTTAAAGCATAAAACTCAATGATTTTTAACATATTCACAGAGTTGTCCACAGTCTAATTTTAGAACATTTTCATCAACTTTAAAAAAGAAACCCCATACACCCTAGCAGTCACTCCCTATTCTTCCTCCTTCACTCCCCGCAACCAGCTCTAGGCAACCACCAATCTACTTTCTGACTCTATATTTGCTTATTCTGGATATTTCATATAAATCATACAATATGTGAATTTTTGTGACTGGCTTTTTCCACCTAGCACAATGTTTTCAAGGTTCATCTATGTTGAAGAATGTGTCAGCATTTCCTTCCATTTTATGGCCAAATAATATTTTATTGTATAAATATACCATCTTTTATTTATCCTTTTACCTGTTCAAGGACATCTGTGTTGGTTCCACTTTTTGGCTATTATGAATAATGAAAATAGAACATTTATATTCAAGTTATGTATGAATATATGTTTTCATTACTTTTGGGCATATATCTACTAGTGGAATTGCTGAGTTTTATGGGAGATCCATGTTTAAACTTTTGAGAAACTTTTGAGATTGTCTTCCAAAATGTCATTTTACATTCCTACAAGCACCATATGAGTATCTTCTCTATTATTATCAGTCTATTTCATTATAACCGTCCTGGTAGGTGTAAAGTGGTATCACACTGTGATAATGATGAGGTTTTCTCTAATGGCTAAGGACATTTAATGTGCTTATTGGTCATTCATTTATCTTCTTTGGAGAATTGTCTATTCAGATCCTGTGAATTTTTCAGTTTTAAGAGTTCTTTTTATATTCTGGATACAAGTCCTTTATCAGATATGTGATTTGCAAATATTTTCTTCCATTCTGTGGGGTTTTTTTTTACTTACTTAATGGTATTGTTTGTAACACAAAAGTTTTTCAAGCTTCTTTTTAACATAACAATGGGAGTCTATATTTCAGCATTTATCTCCTACAATAATATTCAGATTGGTAGACATTCAATGGCAGAGTTGGTCTTGTATTCATGGATACAAAGGAAGCCCCCAGTATGCAAATTCCTCTACTCTTAACCTTCCCTAATGCACAGCTATCAACCTACATGGGCATCTATTCTCCTCTCCTTTCCTCCATCTTTCTCTTGAAATGAGGAGCACCTGGCATAGTAGGCTAACCCTCCAGATGGGTTCTTGACTATACCCTCTATTTCTTCTCCTAGGACCTTCCTCCATCACTTACTCCTCATTTCTCCTAGATCTTTACCATTTTCTTCTTTATCTTCCTTCAGCCTATGAACCAGCTTAGCTTACTCCCTCCCATTAGGAAAAGCAAAACCTCTTAATATCTATATCCTCTAAATATATTTCTCCAGCCATGATTTCTACCCTACACTTTGCTTGGTTGCTCTATAGATATACTCCAACTCAATATGTCCAAAATTGAATTTCCCTCCTCACTCCGCATCTGCTTCACTCTGTATTTCAATTCTTAGATAATAGCACTATCATCCACCACTTACCCAAATTCACATCAGACCCTCCCCTGCAACTACCTTCCAGTACCAATAAATTATCTTGGTTTGATGAATTTTCCTCCCGTATATATCACAACCTGAATTTTGTTCTCTTAAACAAATGCCCTAGATTAAGTCCTTAGCATCTCTCCCTGAAATATTATATAGGTCCTAACTGATCTTTCTGACTCCAGTTCTGCCACCATTAAAATACATCCTCCTTAATACATCAGGAGCAATTTTGACAAAATTAAATAGGAGATGGGGGTTGTTACCTTACAAGATAGTGTGTGTTACTGGTTATGTGACTTTTGGTAACTCTTTATTTCTCCTGAGCCTCACGTTTCTCATTTATACAATAGGAATGATAATCTTTAGTCTCAGAGTGATCATGAAAATCAAATGAGAAATATTTGACAGAGTAGATGCACAACACATGGGAGCCCTTACATGATGGTGAGAACACATCATCTGCAGAAAAGAACTAGACATATGAGGACTGTGAGAAGTCTGACAAAGCCAGGAGCTCCTTTGAATGCTATTAAGAACAAGGACATTGGTTTCCTTTGTATAAGATGAGATTTTGTAAAAATTGTAATAAATAATAAAGACAAAGTACCTAACAGGATGGTTGGCAAATAATAAGCATGAGATGATAAATAGAAAATAAGCAACAACAAACACCAAGCAGAAACTGATTTCTTTTTGTCTAAGTATTTCCCATTGCTTGTTTGTTGGCATCTGTGTTTTTTTTTTTTCTTTTTAATCTGTAATTATTCTATCCAAAATTGTGCTTTTTGATAGTAATGGTGTTTAAGTTTTGTCATTCTAAAGGATAGTCAGCAGTGGGATTATAGGATGACCCAGGATGTCTGTTTTTCAAATGTAATGGCAGTTAGCATTACCCAGATGTTAGCTCTGTTGACCTTTATGTTTCAGAGGTCACCTCAGTTTTCAGCTTTCCAATCATGGTATTTCTCTTTTGTTTCTGTGTACAGGCTGACATTGGCTCCAATTTCACCTTTGAGATTCAGCAGAATCCTGATGGAGGAGAATAATACCCAGAGAGAGGAGCCCCAGGAGGATGGAGCTGGTGACCTGCAACACTTAGGTAAGAACTCTTGGTATGCACTTCATTATCAGAGAGAGATTTTCAATAAGTATTTATGAGTATCTACTCTCCACCATACCTACGGAATGACTGTGCATTGCTCAGCATAAACCCAGGAGTCCAGCAGGCAGCAGGCAGGTAGCCCAAGGCTGGCAATCCTCGCCTAGAGATTTAGTCATGTGCTTACTTACCTCACTGAAGATACATTGAGGCTTTGTCTAGACCAGATGCTGAATGACAAGCAGGCCAAAGCAGCTGGCATGGCAAGGTCTTTTCCAATGATTCCTCAGTCATTCAAAAATCAAAGCCCACACGAACAGCGGTGGGTGAAACACACAGAGAAAAGTACCATGTTTTTAGGCTGTCTAGAAGATTCTGCTTCTTCTGAGTTATGAGGCTCCAACTCAACTATACTCAATTCACAGAGTTTGTGGTGCTGTTTAAATCTTTATGTTCCCCGGCATTCAAAACAGAATAAATGGACTCATAAAATGTGTACTTTCCTCATTATTTTTTATTATGCCTCAGATGGTCAAGTAACTGGGGAGGGGATGTTTGGGGATATGCTGGGGACCTGGTGTCAGTTAACCTTCTTAGTATTTCCCTGCAACCAGCTGATGATCTGTGCATACCATAGTCCTCTTTATTAGGGAGAGTGACTTCTAGCTAGATTTAAATTTTATTTACTTATTGTGCTAAGTCCTAGACACGTAAGTCAAAATGAAAAGCTCCTGTATTAGTACTAATGTGTGTATGTGTATATATATATATATATATATATATATATATATATATAGAGAGAGAGAGAGAGAGAGAGAGAGAGAGAGAGAGAGAGAGAGAGAGAGAGAGAGAGAGATGGAAGGGGAATTTAAAGAATTGTCTCATGTGGTTTTGGGGGCTGGCAAG
>CM053507.1:100588422-100742023 GCA_028627145.1 Eidolon dupreanum
ATATTTGGTCTACTGTGCTCAAGAGACATCTGTGAAGGTGCACAGGGTGTAATTGCCAACTTCCCTCATGTGTACCCCTCAATACTCCTTTCTTATACTGAGGATTGTGGCAAATATTTGTAAATATTTGAAATGAAAAACAAGGGATTGATATTTGCAATAGGGTCAAACATTCAGCTATTTACAAAGTCATAGAGAATTTAACATGAAATGCAAACATGTTTTCTCTTAGCCCCTGAGAGAAAAACTTTCTTCTGAGGACTAATTACCAGTGAATTATTTTTAGGAATAATGTTGCCCTTTGCCTGTGTGGATCCTTCAAAATTGCCTGTGTAAGGAATTTTCCTACTGGATGGTCACTTTGTTTAATTTCAGGAGCCACATAGGATAAGAGACCAAAGTAGCTTGCACAACAGGAATACAATCAACCACATTAGCGCTTGTCTTGATTGCATTTCTCATCAATGTTCACCAGACTGGAGGAATGAAAATCACTAAGGTGATTTCCCTCAACCAGCACTCTGGTTCTTGAGGGTCCTCAGAACTTATCTAGGTTTTTTTGGAGAGGACTTAGAGGGAGAGCTACAGAGAGCTCTGCTTGCAGGCATAGGGAAGGGGAAGGGAAACACACCCTTTAAACGTATCCATATTTGCTTTCTTGGTTACAAATTCATTCCATATATATAACTTTCCTCTTGTGCATTGTTGGATTGCTAAACCTTTTGTAAAGCTAGCTTTAATATTAATCTTAAAGGTACATTATATCCATTTACCCATGTTAAAGTTCTGGAGGTTCTTATGTCAGTCTTATAAATATAATACCTTGGGAAGCAACCTCTTAAACTGAACAAGAGAAAGATCTTTTAAATAAACTTTCTTTTTGTTCTCATTGGAGAAACACAGTAAATGAACGTGATCATCTTCTTTAGGCATATTTGTAACTCTCCTGGTTTCTGAGAATAGCCAGAAATTCAAATAAGTCTAAAAGAATTACAATAGTCATAAACATCGCGATCTGTATCTAAGAAATAAATACTTCAAACAACCACTTTGAACATCTTGAGCACTGGCACTAAATCTCTAGTCAGAGCTAGGTGCTATATAATAATGTTTTTTATTAGCTCTCTTAACAACTCCCCTGAGAGAAACAATGTAATTATCCCCATAATGTGAAACATCAAAATAAATCATGCAAGTAACCCCAAGTCTCTGGTGACACGGCCAGTACACTGGAATTTTAAGTCAACTGAATCTCCAGTCCAACATGTGACCCAACAACCTAAAGATACCTGTTTCATGCTTATTTCTGTGAGAATCTTAGGATCCGTGACTATGGAATCATCATAAGATGAAAAAAAAGATGGCGGTTAGAGTGGGCAGAGAGAGTCAGTATCTTAGCTGGGCCCAATGAATATTCAGTTGAGCAGCCTTGACTAGGACTAGTATCTTTATTGAACATATTAGGAAATAGAATCAATGCCACTTTAATGGAGTCTTTAAATTCTGTGGCTGGAGCTCATCTTTCTCTTTCGGCCTTGCCCTATATAATCAGTTTCTACTTCCTACACAGTCGCTGGCTCTTCCTGTATTTTTCAGGCAAGGAGGAGCCAGTTTGAGTTTAGAGCAAGGAAATTAAAACAGTATTAGACATGAAATTTAAAATTCAAAGCCCCATCTCTTCCTTTCCTCCAAATCAGACCCTGACTTCCTTGGTCTTATCTCCCATGCCCCATCCACGCTCTGTAGGCTCAGGCAGCCTACATTAGCCACCACTTCCCTAACCTGCCTTGACTTTACTGTACCCTGCCTTGTTCATGTTACCTCCTCTGCTTAGAAGGCCCTGTCTTTCAACATGAAGGTCACATGTGTTTCCCTGATACACTCATTGGGTAGAGATACATTTTTTACAGTATATTTTCTATTATATTGTCTCATTAGCTTTATGCTAGGTTATCAGTTCCTTATATAGAGACATAGAACAAATGTTTCATTTTGTCATCCATCTAGTGGAACAGAGTAGATGCTTAGTAAATTTGCCTTTGTGTTTAGCATTCCTCATATTCTGAACCCTGGACCCTGCTCTGAATTGTCAGAAATCTCGAGTGTGATGAGGTCTGTTTATATCTGACACATCAATTAACATACTTATCCCTGCCCAATGTGGCTAAAAAAAATATGCACATATTATATTAAAGGGGAATTTGAAATCAAGGTCTGAGATAACTGGAGGGATGGCAAAAGTTAGATGAAAGGAAAAATAAAAGTAACAGAGAAAAGAAGCTGAGTTTCCTATAGTATCATGGAGTACTACTGATAGAGTACTGTTTTTTGTTTTGTTTTTCCTGTGATGAGCAGATAAGCTACAAAAAAACTCCTTGTTTTAAGTCTGCCATGTAGGAAAAGCAGACCAAGCCAGGATTCTCAAGTGATTAGAAAAGTGGGCCAGATAAACACAGCTGGGATAGGTTAATTTCAGGGCCACACACACACACACACACACACACACACACACACACACATACACATACATTATGTATCCTTTTCCTGCCTGATTTCAATACAAACTAACAGAAAAGATTGGGGGCAGGGCAAAAAGAAATATTTTGATGCAGAAAAGTACCTGGCATATACCATAATTGTTGCTCTCAATAAATATTAGCTATTTTTTTTCTCACATGTGAATATTGTCAATGTAATTATAAGCATTCTATGTGGGTTGTATTTGTAGACATACTCCTTTGAAAGAGAACAACTGTTTCTAAGATGTTTGTCAGGCAACTATTGTTGGTATTGTTCCAGGCAAGGAAATGTCTACAACCACAGTGCTTTGGGTGAAAGCTGTCTTTCTTGAGCACCAGTGACATGCCAGGCAACTTTCTAGGAGCACTGGAAGAGAGCAAAAATCCTTGTCTGCATAGAACTTACATTCTAGTGAGGAGAGTCAGACAATAAATATGATTTAAAAAGTACATTTTGTAATATAATTCTGTTGATTAAAAATAAGAAAGCTTACTGGTCTGGAGAATACATTTTGAATTTTAAATAGAGCCGTCAGGGTAGGAACATGGTGACAGTTGAGCAGTATCTTGAAGGAAGTAAGAGAGCAAGCCATACAGATACTTGAGGGTGGGAGTATGGGAATTCTAGTCCAGGAATATTGAGACGGCTATTGGAACTATGTGAGTGAAGTGAGAGAAGTAGGAGCTGAGGTCAGAGAATGACAGATCAATGGCTTTCTGGCCATTCTTTGGATTTTGGCTTTTGCTCTGATTGAGATAGGACCCATGGCAGAGTTTTGAACAGAGGAGTGATATGAGCTGCCTTATGTTTGAAAAGAATTGCTCTGGTTGCTATGTTGAGAACGGCCTGAATGGGGACAAAAGTAGAAACGGGGCAAGAGTAAATAAAGTTGAGACATGCTGGTAGATTAGACTAGAAGTGGCAAGTAGTTGAATTCAAGTATTTTGAAGGTACAGCTGAAAGGATTTCTGGCTGGAATGGATTTGAAATGTGAGAGAAATAGAAAAGTCAAGGATGACACCAAGGTTTTAGGCCTGATAAGAGGAAGACTTCAGTTATGACAGGGTGGTTGGGGGATGCAGGGAGCACTTTCAGGATATCAGTGTTGAAAATGTTAAATAGGAGAAGCCTAGTAGACAGCCAACTGGGCTGTTGCCTGGAGCCTACAGTTCAGGGGAGATGACCAGGCTGGAGATAAAATTTGAGAGTCGTGACCACATAGATGGTATTTAGTGCCCATGAGACAGATGAGATCTCAAAGGGAGTGAATGTAGATAGACAAGACAGAAGTCTAAAGTCTGAGCTCTGGGCACTCCACTACTCAGAGGCCGGGAAAGAAGAACAGACCAGCAAAGGAGACTGAGAACGACCGGTAGGGTAGGAAGAAAACTGAAAATGTGGTGTCATGGACGTGAAATAAAATCATTTTTAGGAGAAAGTCCTAAAAGTCCTGTTAATTGCGACTAATAGTTCAAGTGAGAAGAGGACTGAGAAATCTTCCAATTTAGCAGTTTGATCTTGATAAGAATTCTAGGAACATGGTAGAAGCAGTAACCTGATTGGAGTAAATGGAACGGGAACTTAGGAGTCAGCTTTTCCTAACAACTCTTTAAAGTAGTTTTGCTGTGGATGAGCAGGGGAAAAAGGGCAAGTGGCTGGAAGGGGAAGTGGAGTTGAGAGATTTCTTTTCTTTCTTTTTTTTTAAGATGAGAGAAATGATGTGATTTTATGATGATGGGGATGATCTAATGAAAGAGAGAATTGATCATGTGGGAGAGAAGAGAGAACTGCTGGAGCTCTGAAGTGTTGAATTAATCCTTGTATGTTTCTGTGGGGCCAAGAGGCAGGACCCAGGGGGAAAATGTCCTATAAAACAACAAGCTGTTTATAAAGGAGCCTCTCCCCTATATTAGAAGTCAAACTTTTACTAGCACAAATGAAAACCGCGTTAAATAAACTATTTGTTGAGTGCTTACTGAGTGCCACTCATGGTGTTAGGTACTTTGCATACCTTATCCACAAGCCTATTAGCCACTCTGCAACATCAGGATCATTACATTGCTATCATACCCTAGATGAAGAAATTGTTGTGGGAGTTAAAAGAACTTGCCCAAAGCCATACTGATCACAAGTTAGTGTGCACTTCATTGTGCTTTTTCTTGTTCTTGCTTTTCCTTCCTCAAGGGAGGGCTGACGGCCTTTATCTTTGTAATCCCAGAGACTCCCTCAGAACTTGGCAGAGGTTCACATTCCCGCGTACCATGGTTTTAGGGCACCCTGGGTCCATTTGGTTGCCTTTCATGCACGTCAACGTTGTTTTCATCAGTTACAGCAACTCAGAAAAACACGTTATAAAATTTAGAAACTTTCAAGAGCACTAAATTAAAGGATATTGGCATAAATATTTAAAAAATCCCCAGCCCTTAGCTGAGGCCATTCCCCAACGATTTAGCAAAGTTGCTATTCTGACACATCAAGGTACCTGCCTTCCGGCGAACTGTTGGGAGGAGGTGCAGCCACCTGGATATTCCCAGCAGAAACATCACCGTCGGGTGAGGAAATCATCACCCGAGGACGTGTGCCCTCCCGCCCTTCTTCCAGCTCATTTATAAAAAAAAAAGAAAAGAAAAGAAAAGAAAAGAAAAGAAAGGAAAGGAAGAAGAAGAAGAAAAAAGCCTGCCACAAAAGTCTCCACCGCGCGGCTGTAAACGCGACTTTGAGCTGGTGGTGATGGGGCACACAGCCAGGCCCCTCCAGCAGCAGTAAAGCCCCAACTGCGAACCGCGCGGGATCCGGGTGGATCACCGACTTCAATGTTCCAAGTCCCTCGGTGGTTACGAAGGGACCGGGGGCACGGGACCGAGCGGCGCGGAGCCCACCACCGCGGCCCGAGGGGGATCGCACCCAGCGGCTGTGCGCACTGAGCGCACCTGGCCTCCCCGGCCGCCGGCACCCGGCAGCGCCCAAGCGCCAGGTGAGGAAGGGTCGGCGACACTCCGGGAGGAGGGGGCTGCGGCGGCTCCGCGCGTCCCGGCCGCTTCGCTGGGGCGTTGCCTCCCCCGCCGCCGAATTGGTCGCCGCCGGTTGCGCGGCCGAGGGTTGGGGGCGGAGAGGAGGCAGTGGCCGCCCGGGCCCGGGAGGGGCGCGCTGACTGCGCACCGCGAGTTCAGAGTGGTCTGACGGCCGCGGCTGGAGCTGCGGCGGGGCCGGGGCCCGGGGCGGCGGGGAGGGAGGGAGGGCGGGTTGGGACTGGGGCCAAGCGAGAGGACGGCGGGGCCGGAGGAGAGAGGCAACTCGGAGGAAAGATGAGGCGGTGAGTGGATATCGGGAACGCAGAGTTTCCTTGCTTCTATTCCAGGCTGTAGGGACAAAAGCCCGGGCTGCGCAGCTTTGGGGGGCCCCAAACCCTCGAGGACAGATGGACCTCGGGTTGCAAGGAGCCTGGGGAGGGAGTGTCGGGTAGAGACGCTCACAAAGCGATTGTAGGTAACAGGAGGGATTTGGGGGGACCCGAGGCAACTTTTGCCAAGGACTCGGGGATACCTAAGGAAAGAGGGATCGGGATCTTTGAGTGCTTTGTCGCTGTGCGCGGGGGAAGGAGAGAGTCCGCTGCTGGATGATGCGGGGCGCGCGATTCAGAGAAAACCGCCCCCAACATCTGGCTAGCTGCGCTTCTGGTTCCACTTTGTTTCAAAAGTGGGGCTCGC
This sequence comes from Eidolon dupreanum, assembly GCA_028627145.1. Taxonomy (NCBI): domain Eukaryota; kingdom Metazoa; phylum Chordata; class Mammalia; order Chiroptera; family Pteropodidae; genus Eidolon; species Eidolon dupreanum. The sequence continues at coordinate 100,594,650 of CM053507.1, forward strand.
GAGTTTGAACCGCCCACAGCCTCGAATTCCGATTTGGCCCTTGGAGTCCCCAAAAGTTTTATGGTATGGCAGTCTCCGCACCCCTAAAGATAGCGGCTGGATGCGATAAGAAATGTTTTGAACCCCGGTTTCGCTCGCGCGCAGCACAGCAGAGGTGCTGCTGCAAGGTTTGCTGGTTTATTTAATAACTTAACTCTAGCAGTTACCACTCATTAAAGCGCCGAGGCGGCTAACTCCCGCCACCGCCAGGAAATTAAAAGGCTGACAGGCTGTCCCTAGCAAACTTGGGGTTTCCTGTTTGAAAGAGTTTCGGAAGTCGAACTTGTTTCCAGCGCCTACCCATCTACCTTTCGTCTGTAAGGAGAGAACTGCGCCCTGCTCCCGCCTCCTTTTATGTTGGTAGACTTGCCTAGGGCTGGAAATCCTTTAGGCTGGCCTTGCTCTCATCCCTAAAAGTCTTTCCTCTGGAGCTCAGAAGTAGCTCTCAAAAGTTCTAGAATGCATAGCTAGGCAGAGCCAGACGCAGCTGGGAATGGAACTAGGAGAGGAGGCAAAAAAATGTGGAGTCCTTTTGCTATAAATATCTGCCAGCCACATTTCCCTTCATTATATGAATATGTAAGTTAACAGATATTTATTTTCAATTATCAGACTTGTAACTTTAAGCATCCTAGTTTGGCTTAATTTAAGTATTTGAGATGTGTCTCTGAGATTCTAACATCTAAATTCAGCTTGGAGCTCTACATGAAGTTCAGTTTCAGAGGGTTAAACTTTTGCCCTGAGAGCACTTGAATTCTTGGTTCTTGGTAGGATAGCAACAGAATAGTTGGATTTAGGATAAATAAACCTTTAGAACTGCCCGCTATTTTAACAGAATGGCTACATCTTTGGTACTATTACCCTCAATTGTGTAAATATTTATTTGAATAAAGAGCTAAAGTTCTTTGAAAAGTAACAGTTGTGTCTATTCATGATTCCCTTTTCATATCCTGGACTTAGTTATTTAAAAGTTTTTTTTTTTTTTTTTTTTTTAACCTTAGGTATCTAATGTGGAAATTTAAACATATATACTTAAAAGACTCTGTAAAGTCCCGTGGTGACATTTTCTTTAAAAGCAAGGGGGAGTTGAGTTTTTGCTCTTAGTTGACTCGTATAGCCTTCACCTCCTGAGACCCAGAGGTTTGCAAATCCCAGCCTTTTTCACAAATGGAAAAATGAGATGTTTGGTTAAGAGTAGTCGTCATTTCAGTTAGTTTGCAGGCTTCAATCTCTTTCATGCAGCTGGCAGCTGCTGCTCTTTTGGGCTGTGGTGGACTATTGGGGGTGTCTTTTGGATCCCCGTTAGAAGTGGGGGAGGAAAAGATACTTGGGGAAAGTGAGCTAAGAGTTTGCTAACTCCTATCTTAAAGAACCCGGACCTAAGCTGGAACTCTTTAGCAATCTTTTCAGAAACATTTTATTTACTGGCTTTTGTATAAGAGAGAGAAGAAAAAAGCCAAATGACTAAACCAAATACTGGTTCTCAAAACCCTAGGTTTGAGGTTTGTAAGCAGGGATTGATTATAAAGTACATTAGAGAAGTTACTGTGGAAATTGTGATTCCTTTTAAATACTTTTAAGAGCAGTTGAGAGTATGACTTTGTATGCTAATTCTCAATCCTTCCCTGGTAGGGAGTGCTCTGCATGATTTGGGAAGACAATGGGTTTGTATGTCTTCCAAGTGGAATACACATGCTTTATAATTCTGATGACTTTATTAGATTTCAGTGTACTTAGTAATTGTGTAAATGTCACCCTTTTGAAACAAAAACAACTATTAAGTGATGTCCTTTATTTTAAAATATATGTATACCAGCAGTGGTTCTCAATGGGGAGAGGGAAGATTTTGTCCTCTGGAGGATATATTGGCCAGTGTCTGGAGACATTTTTGGTTGTCTTCACAAGGGGTATGGAAGAACCCTAGCTGCCAACTTGGGCTGGCATCTTGTGGGATGAGGCTTCAGATGCTATGTAATACCCTACAATGCACAGGACACACAAACAAAGCATTATCTAGCCCCAAACTCTTCACTAGAGTATTATTACCTCGTAGGCATTTGTTAACAAGATTAGAGATCTTAATCTAATTTGGATCCTCAAGAAATCAATTGTGTTCTTGCTGAACCCGAGATCATGTCATAGAAGCCTTTTTGTCTGCAGCAGATTCATTTGCCCTTAAGAGTATTAATGTACCATAGATTTTAAGGAACTTATGTTCACTGGGAACTTTGAGTTGGCTTAAAATCACAGAATTTTGGAGTGCTAGAATGCAAGGAAGTGTCAGAGATCACTGAGTTCCACCTTTTCATTTTATAGTTGTTATAACTGAGCTGATCAGAGATCAATGATTAGTAAATTTTCAAGTTAGCGGCAGACATAGTTTTAGGTATAGCCCAGGATTAGAGAATTTAGAGGCTAATATTCAGGCAAATGTAATTTTTTTTTTAACTGGATCTGCCCCTTTGTAAGAGTTTAGAGGTACCATTCTCCATGGTGAAATAAATAAACTCTTTGATAGGGAAAGAATGGCATTAGCCATAGTGACTGGAGCATATGCCTGCATGTGTGTTAGCCCCAAGAAGGAGGTAATTCCATTGTGTGACCTATGACACTTCAGTTTTGATGCTCGCACCATCCTTCCCCTGGCAAAGTGGGCAACAGATGGTTCCACAGAAATAGCAGATGTTGCTTTTGAATCCAGGTACAAAACAGAACATTCAAGGTTTTCTGTCCCTCCCTGCCATATGGGTTAAGAGAAGAGTGCATGAATGGATAGGGTTGTCTTAGACAAAAGGGAGAATGAGAGAGGCCTCCTGAGTGCAGAGTTTAAAAAGACACATGGCATATAAGAAAATGAGCGTGCATTGGGGCAGTTGTAAGAGAAATTCATAAGCTGATAAGTTGATATCTAAGGTAAATGTGATTGCATAGAGCTTGGGTTAGGAATTTGAAAACAATTCAAGCTTGGCTGTTCTTTGGTGAGTAGGACAAAATAATTGAGAGTAAAAGGAACCTCAGAAATCCTCTTATCTGAATCCTTTACCCACAACCCACCCACTCGGCTGGATAGTACAGAACCTTCAAGCCTGCTCTCCTAACTCCTGTTCCTTTGCACTATCTCTTACACCCCACGATCTCTACCATTCCATCTGGTTGCCTCATGGGGAAGAAAATGATAGTAATATAAAGTTTTTGTTAATTTCCTAGGGGAGTTTAAAAAGCATGGTATCTATGCATGGCCTGGTTTGTAGAAAGAAGTTATCTTAATGAGTTTTTGGTTATTGGAAAAGTTATGCACGTATGGCCTGATCATTTATGAACATATGTCCTCTCACATTTACATTATTCCGATTAGACACTAGGCCTATGATTATGGATCCTAGTTTTGTGTGCTAAGTGATCCTGCAAAGGTAGTTATAATCCTCAAATATGGGAGGTTCTGACAATATAGAAGAAGTTTTTAATATGCCTTTCTTTCAAGAGGTCAGAGCTCTGAACTGTGCCAAGGTAAGTTCTTATCATTTGGACAACTAACCAGTGAGTGCACCTCAAAGCCAAGTACATAGTATATTTAGAAATGATTTGAAAATGATGACTCTTTAAAGGGATTTGGTTCCTGCAGGTGCTGCAATAAAGAGGTGTAGCAGCCTTTTTATGATCACCTAGTTATTCTTGTTACTTTCTTTGCAAGTGATAAGTAGAGAAGACATAAGTTAAGTTTTTAAAAATAACTGTTGGCTGAAAATATTAATGGCATTTGAATAAGGTGACTCTTGTCTTTCGAAAGTAAATAAACCAAATATTTGACCACTTTTACTCCTATCTACTTCCCCCTCCCTCATCCCTCTAGTAGCCACTAATCTACTATCTGTGTTCATGAGTCTCTGTTTATCAGGTTTGTTTCTTGATTTCAGTTTTATATCCCACATACGAGTGATGATGGAAGGAAATCTAACTCTGGGTGCTGAACACACAATGCAACATATATATGACTTTCTGTTGAATGATACACTTGAAACTTATTTGATTTTATTAATGTCATCCCAATAATTTTTAATAAAAAAAATCAGAAAGTTATTAATCTTATACTTGGCTAATTGATACATACTGTTAATATCTCCCTAAACACCATTCACTTATACTGCATTTGTGTAATACATAGCTTTTATAAAGAAATTAAAATAAAACCAAAAGGGATAGCTCAGGTTTTCAGATCCCTTCGAAAATAAATATTTAGTAAGCAGACCTTGTCTCTATCACCCAGAAATTAAAATCTTCTAGGGGTTAATGTGCACACAGTTGTTTTCATGATATTTAGGGATGTTTCTTAGAAGTTATAAAGCAGCTTTGTGCTGTATCTGCTTTAAAGTCAAGATTGTTGTCTATAACAACTAGTGCTCAATAAAAGAAACCCAAGTATAAAATTCATTTTATTGAGGTACATTGGGAAAGCTAGGGGCTGAAGAAATTTGCTATACAAAGAAACATAATTAAGCTAGAAAGTAGCAGGCTAAGTTATATGGAGAAGTTTTTGAGATGTTTTTACAAGAGATATTTGTTTTGCTTAGTGTGGTAGGTTGATTTATCAAATGAACTGCTTTTCTTTAATTTACAAATTAAGGGGAAGAAAAATTTGTTTATGCCAATATTTAATGTTGTTACCTTAAGCAGGGTCAGCCTTTTCTAAGACTTGCTGCTAAATCTGGAGTTCAGTGGAAATCGCTGTTGATCATTGTAGAATCTTTGTTGGCACATTGTATGTGACTTCTCTAGATGTCGGTATGCTTGTGGAATTAGCATCTGGAATGGCAAAGCTAAAACTTACAAGATTTTTTCTAAATTTGTTTTTTGACCACCATATTGCTAAAACAAGAGCAGGTAAAAGCAAAAGAAAGTGAGCTCCTACATTCTTTTGATCAATTCGGACCTAGTCTGAATAGTGATTCACAGCCAACAGATATTTGAATAGAGGGGACTGGGAAATGATATCTGGCTGCCACATTGCTTACATCATTGCACAAGTAGGTTTCAAAAACAGTGTAAAATTTATTAAGGAAATTACAAGCTATAGGGGATGTAGACAAAATATTTCTTACACATCCTGCTAAATCAAATATCCATATTATATTATTTTATCATAACTCTGACCAGGCCTTTTTATCACTATGTTATGCTGAAACAATTTACCATGCTGTTGGAATGTCATGGGCAACAGCGCGGGTGAAATCTTTTCCCAATTAGGTAGCTGCCACCTTATCACTAAAACATGTTTCTGTTCTGTGGTCATTTCCATTTCCTGCATTGTATAACTGGCACTCCTTGTTATTTAACCAGTATCTATGGAAGTCTAAAAAGTTGGAGCAGAAGGAACATCTAGTTCACACTCACATTTTTAAATCTGGGGAAACCTCTGTTAAAACAAGGCGAAGACAGGTGAAGTGACTTGCTCCAGCTTTTACCCCTGTTGGTTGTTTTGGCAGAACTAGGACTAAGGAAGGGTCTCTTGACTCATGCTCCTGGCAGCCTATCCAGTGTTCTTTGTACCAGATTGTCCATTACAGTAAAAATAGCATCCTAATGTAACTATAAAAATATAAAATATAAAATATAAAAAATAAAAAGTAATAAAGAGATGTTATCATTTTTGTTTTGTTTTATTTACTTTATAGAATTTTCAAATCCATCCACTCAATTTTTCTTTTAAAGGGAAAAATATGACCATGGCTGATATGGTCAAAATGTATTTGGTCCAGTTATCCTGAGTCTACTTATGCCCCAACAATTTCCCATTTAAAAAATATTTGGTAAGAGAATGCGAAAGTAGAGTGTTTGGGTTTGGAGAATGCTACTTTAATAAATGATGACTCTTAAGAAACTGCATTTTGATCAGTAGCGTGGAATGGAGACAAAATGGTGGAAAGATCAGCGTTTGTCCCCATAGACCCTCAGCTTTCAATTCAAGCCCAGAATGGTGGTTTCAGGGTCAAGAGAGAACAACTTTATTCCCATGTGATCCCAGGGTCAGCCTTTTTCTTGCTTGAAATTGGCTTTGAGCTTGAAGGATGTTTTTTCCTGGAATATTCTGCTCAGGAAATGAATCTTCAGTATAGGTGCACACAGATATTCGAGACCTCCAATGTCATTGTTTCACGACTCTCCACTTCTCTGGCATCATTTTCGCTGTAGTGATCACATACTAGGAGGATTCTTCCAGGTCTATAGTCAGAACCACCTAACCCCAGGGATGAATTATACCAATGGTTAGAAATAAGAAATATCTGGAAATATTTGATTAATTTGGGAATATTTTAGAAATCTTTATCTTGAACTAAAAGTATTTTAGGATTCTATAAAGAACTCTGAAAATATGGGTCTAAAATTTCCTACCTGAAGAACTCTTCCAGTTTCAGAGAAGCAGTAACATAATTTAAGAATCTGCAATCTACTGAAGTGTGTCAGTCTCTCTTTTAGCATAAACACGTAAGAGGTGTGTGTGTGTGTGTGTGTGTGTGTGTGTGTGTGTGTGTGTGTTAAAATGTTTTTTGAGGCTGAAATTCTTTAAGATATGGTGGGGTGGACTTTTTTTGTGAATACTTTTACATGTTAACTTTCTCAAGAGATGGTTTTTATTTGGGCACACATAATGATGAAGTTTAGTAAGCACACCTAGCATTATCTTCTAAGTGTCCTAAATATAATGGCCTGATAGTTGTAATCTGGACAGTGCATTTCCTTTCATATTTCTTCTAGGTACTTAAAAACAATACCAGTTTTTAGGAGTTTAATTCAATATGATAGAGAGTTAGTATTTCACACTTTTAAAAATTAGCTAGGAGCCACTGATATGATCCCATCCTTCTTTGTAAAGTGAGCTGCTATAATTTTTTTTACAAGTCCTTTTTTTTTTTTGCCTTGTGGATTTTTAATTTTTATTATGGTGACATTGGTTAACAAAATCTACTAAGTTTCCAGTGCATAATTTAACAGTAAGGTGCATATATTTATATATATGCCATATAATGCATATATGGCGTATATGGCATATATATATTGTATTGTATGTTCACCACTCATAGTTAGATTTCTTTCTGTCACCACATATTTGACCCCTTTTACCCCATCTACCTCCCCCCTCCTTCCCTTCCTTCACCCTCTGGTAACCATTAGTCTATTGTTCATGTCCATGAGTCTCTGTTTGTCTGTCCTGTTCCTTTGTTGCTTTTAGGTTTATATCCCACATATGAGTAATATCGTGTGGTTTTCAACTTCTTCTGTCTGGCTTATTTCACTTAGCATGATTATCTCAAGGTCCATCCACATTGTTGCAAGTGGCACTATTTCATCTCTTCTTATGGCTGAGTAATATTCCATTGTATATATGTATCACAGCTTCTTTAGGCAGTCATCTATCGTAGGGCACTTCGGTTGCTTCCATGTCCTGGCCACTGTGAATAATGCTGCTGTGAACATCGGTGTGCAACTATATTTTTGGATATGGGTTTTCAAGTCTTTGGGGTAAATATCCAGTAGAGGGGTTGAGGCATCATATAGTAGATCAACTCTTAATTTTTTGAAGAACCTCAATACTGTTTTCCACAGTGGCTGTATCAATTTGCAGTCCCACTGGCAGTATATGAGGGTTCTTTTTTCTCCATATTCTCTCCAACACTTATTATTACTTGTCCCGTTGATAACAATTTTCTAACAGGTGTGAGATGGTAGTTCATTTGTGGTTTTGATTTGAGCCACTATAATTTTTAAGTCAGTATATATCATATATTTTCATTCAATTTAATTTTCAGAATGTGTACATCTTTTACTTTTTAAACATTTTATTATAGAAGATTTTCAACATACAGAAAAGTTAAAAGAATAATACAGTGAAATTACATGGATTGCTATAAAGCAAATTCTAAACCTTAGAATTTCATTTATAAATAATTTGCAATATAACAGGTTGATTTTTTAAAAAAAAAATATAATGATATCATTATCACACCTAAAAGAGTAACTAAACTATCATCTATTATCTAGTCAATGTCCAGATTCTCTGATGATCTCCTAGTTTTTTTTTTAATAGTTGCATTGCTCAAAACAGGATCCAAACAAGGTTTATATATTGCATTTAGTTGGTATGTCTTCCGAGTCTCAATCTAGAATAGTTCCTTCTTTCTTGTTTTTTTTTCCCTTGCTATTTGCAGGTTGAAGACATTGGTGTTTTTGTTTGTTTGTTTGTTTGTTTGTTTTCCCCTGTAATCTTTCTCGTATTCTAGATTTAGTTGATAGTATCTCTGTGGTGTTTTTGGATGTACGCCTCTGTCCCTTGAATTTTCTGTAATTGGAGACAGCATGCTTTTAATTTGGGCACTTTGTTATCACATCATTGTGTTGAACTTAATTTATAATACATATATAAATTCTTATTGAACTCTTCTTTAAATATTGCTAAAGCTGCCTTAATGATGGTATAAACACAAATATGAGTTCAGTTGATTAAAGTCACATCTTGATTATTTAAGTAAAAATCAAGAATTTTGCAATTGGGAAGGGAATTTGAATGACCCAGATGTTTTTTGAGGTTACTTTTACTTTTTGTCCTCCCTCCTCCCGTGTTCACTTCACTGACTGAAGAGCGTTAATCACAGGAAACATGCTGCCAAATTCCTTAGATAGTCTAAAGAATACTTTAAAGTTCATACAGACAAGTAGTAGTCAAGAGAATAACATGAAATTTTTAATAATCTCTATAATTGATGTTTTATCCTCTTCATTAAGAATTAATTAAGATTCTTAAAAATTCATGATATAAAACAATCTAGACTTATTTTAAAGTAGCCTCTGATCACCGACGATAAAAATCTTCATTTGAACTTTGTTTCTTGCTGTTGATTGTGATTACTTTTAGGTACCTTTGAATACCATCTGGAGTCCTTATTTTTAAACAAAGCGTAGACTTCAGTATAGCAAGAGATGACAGAAGGGAATGGTAGTGAGGGTTTAGACTCCTTTATTGTGATAGAAACAAGTTGATTTACTTTTTGTCCTCACTTCTTTCATCGACGTTGATTGTTCTCATTAGCCACCATCACTCAACAATCCCTTCTGTCTCCTTTCTTCCCTGCAGCATCATCTGATACTTCTGTTCTTTCCTTAATGGCTTTCCTTGCCTCTTCTTTTAGGTGTTTTCAGAATGTAATAATAAAAGTTGAGAAGTAAAAACAAAAGAAAACCAAGAAAGAAACTTGAGTAATCAATGTCCTGAGACATCATATCAGTGTTCCAGTGGCCCTCACTTTTCTCCCCAGCCCTGCTGTGCATCACTCCAACACACCTGGCTGTTTCTGAGGATGCCTCAAGTTGCTTAGGTACTGAAGAGCCATCCTCTTCTGGCAGTCACAAAAAGCCTTTGTGCATTTGAGACTGCTGTGGACATGTGGGCAACGTGTGTCCGTGTCTGTCTTTGTCTGTGAGCATGCATGTGCATGTCTACGCACAGTAAGATTTACAGCCACCTGTTGTGATAGGCTCAATCAGCAAGAATAAAACAGCCTCCTTATTCTGCCATTAAAATAAGTTTATTCCTGTGGAACTGCTTGAGATCTTTCTGAGGGATGAAAATATCCTCCTTGGAGATTATTAACCTACCTATGTATATCTAGTGGATAATAATTATTTTGTTCAAATGCACAGATCTTTAAATGACAGAGAACATGGTGAAGGGAAGAGAAGTATAATCCATTTGCCTTTATGTTTTTTTGCAAAAAGAACAATAAGCTACTATGTCTACTAATAGTTATTTTTTTCTTTGCACTGGGATCTAAAATCTTGAGTGTAGAGGAAGAATTTAAAGGAACAGAGTTTAAGAAGTTGGGCTGAGTGAGTAGGAAATGAAGAAGTTCGGTAGAGATGGGCACTGAAACAATGGGATATGGATACTTGCAGAAGCTGTGTGTGGGAGGAGATATTTGAAAGAGAGAGGATCTGAGGATAAATGCCAGGAGAAGGTGTTTGTGGGGCCGTGTGGAGAGGTGAGGTTTGTTTGCAGAGATGAAGGAGGCTGAGGAGGATTTAGTGATGAAATATTTGTGAAAAAGGAGAGTGTGTTTGCAAAGGGAGAGTTGGGAGGACTGAGGGTTTAACTAACGGTGGTGTTTGGATAATGGAGGATGGGGAAAATTTTTCTGAAATGAGAATATTGCTCGAGAAGGAAGTGGTTGTTCCTGAAGCTTCTAATTATTCCCCCTCTTTGTATGTTTTCATGTTGGGGTTAGTGGAAAAAGAGAGAGGTTTTTGTGTCCATTGTTCTCCATGTATAAGCTTAGAGTTTGGGGCTGAAATAGATTTCTCAGTTTTTCCCTTTTAGTCCTCTAAAAGCTTTCCCTCAGGCCCCATCTGCTGCTGTTAGTCTCCACTGAAATACTCCCCAGCATTTATGTAAAGAATGGCACTGCTTCTGAGGGACTGTTCTAAGCTGGTGTCTGAATTCAATTACATGTCATCAGTACATGCTTTATTTATAACATTGCTGTATCATAAACATCAGTGCTGAAAGAGACCAGCCTGTGGACCACCAGTGTTCTGGGAGAGCTTTGAACAACAGGAAGCAATCACTGTCTAAGACAAAATATGTTCCCAGAGCCAGCATCTCAGCTCTAAGGGCCCTTTATAGGACACAGGTAGAGATTCAAACTTTATTTATTTATTTTTTAAGTGGAAAATTTAACCTATAGCCTCTTGATTGTTTTTTAGATTATTTTTTTCCTGAATATGCTTCTGTAACCTACATTCCTGCCTTTTCCCAGCAATATAAAATGATTTCTGCTTTTCTGTCACTTGGTGTTACAGTCTCCCTTTGATTAATTTCCGCTATGTCGGGCTGTAAGGCCCCCTCATCCAACAACATGACACAATGCAACATAGAAAACGCTCTTTTTAATTCATTTGTTTTTTAAAACTTTACTTCCTGGGTGCATTTTTATTACCTTGAAACCAAGATCACTACGACTTTAGCCCTCACAGTGCTGTAAATTCACTGTTGGTGACTTTCAGTTTGAATGAGATCAGCTCCACTGTGTTGTTATTTGGTATAAATGAAGCTGGAGAATTGTATATTTTAAAACAAGTGCCAGAATTGTGGCAAAGAGAAAAGAATTTACCAAGAAACTTTTAAACATAATCCTTGAGATTAGTTTGTCAAGTGATACTTTTTACCCTCGAGGGAAAAAGTACCAGAACTTTCTGTGGTATCTTTCTGAGATCGCTTCCTGACTCCTGGTATTTTCCAATTGTCAACAAGGTGATGTACATTTCAGGTGATAAAATAACGAGAGCTCTGGAGGGATTAAATTTAGGAATTGGATAGTAAGACCAAACGTTTCAATACTTCAACTTCTTTCCTCTTTAGACTTCCCTTTTCTCTCAGGTGGGCACCAGATGCCTCCTCCAGACCCACTGTGTGGCCATGCAGGCAGTATATTTAGCCATTAAAGCCCATGGGACTGTTATGCTTCCATGGTAACAATGCAGTGATTTTATAACTTCCCTGAGACTTCTCTTTTGTTTATATAAAGTATATAGGAAACCCAAAATAAACACATCAGCGAAGAAACCTGGGTGTCTTCACCACCGCCTCCTCTCTTACATATGTTAACGCGGACATCTTCTCCCATCCCACCACCCTCTTGACTGTCACTTGGGCAACAGCTCTTGCAGCGCCCCTCTCACCTCCCACTATCCTCGCTCCTCCTCTTTCTTTTCCTAAACTCAGCTGTAGCTGCCGGTGCGCTGTGTCTGCAGTGCTCCATCACATCACATCACATCCCCTGTGGCTGCTGAAGAGTCCACCCCAATCTCTTCCACTGTATTCTCCACCCTCCTGCCTCCACTCTCCTTGCCTACACCCTCATCCTCATTCAAGGTAAATTAACTGGTTACTGTTGTCAATGTAAGAATAACCAAACCTATAGAAAATTTTTATAAAAATGTATTTGAGCCAAACAGAAGATACACTGGAAACAAGATCTCAACAGACTGAGAAAAATGCTTACCAGAATGGCAGTTTGCAGCTCCTTTTATGCATTTAGAATTCACTTGGGAACCTAAGGAAGATTACATGAAGGTGGTAGAAAGAAGGCCAGGATTGGATTACTGGATAGTTAACAAGATTATGTGCTCTCTTGAGGGTGGGTTCCCTCCTGAGGGGTCTGAAAAGAGGCATTTCAAAGGTGTGTTAACCTAGATGCACAGAAACAAAGATAAGCCTTTAACTAAAGAAGTTGTATATCTGGGAGTGACTACCCACCAAAACCTGCCCACTTAGGAATTTATGATCAGATCACCCTGTGAGGTTTCTTTCTGCAGAACCTCTTTTTTTGTCCATACTATTCTACATTCCCCTATGCTTTTCTAATTTCTAGACCTCCCCTAGTGATTTCACCTGCAATGAAAAGAATACTCTAAAAGTAGGGAAAGAGAGGTTTCAATAGCCATTATTGTCACTCCTGGGGCCAGAAAGGCCACCTGTGTGGCTGATTTTCCATCTTTTAAGTAGAATTGATTTGTGGGATTAAGAGGTATCAAGTTGAGACAAGTCTACATATACACTCAGCTATCACAGGTGAACTGAGCTTCAGGAAAATGAGTGAACTTTGTATTTATACTTGATAAATCTTTAAGTATACAACTCTTTACACATCCTTAACAGAACCAATAGGTTAAATTGAAAAACCGGAGGATCAAATGTGAATACTCCTTTAAACATTCTCTGGAATGTCCTTTCATCCAAATCATCTGTAACTTTCTTCTACAAATATGTATGGTGGAGAAATATCGCATGGCTGTTTCTCAGATGTGGTTTATTACTTGCAAATGTCCTGCTCATCTCTTCCCTGGAGACTGCAAAGCTGATTTTCTTTCAGTCAATATTATTTGGGAATATTTTGGTATCGTATTTCGTTTGGTCAACCAAACTGCTTCAGTAATCAAATTTTTTGATTTTTTAAAAATGTGTCTATGAGGAGGAGAGGCGGACCAAGTGTTACTACCCTGTAGGGTGGTAAGAAACTTGTAGTAATTTGATGCTGTAGTTTTATTGTCCCTAATAAAGAGAGAACAGTGTTTGATAATATTTCATTTGAGTTATTAAGTAGCCTTTGCAACTGCAAACAGGTTGAAATACGTCAATAATTTTATCACCTAAAATGACATCAATATCTTATACTGCTGAGTCAAAAATTAAGCTTTTAAGTATCCGTTTTGACATGAGGTGTTAAGCCCTTCAACTCTGTGCCATTCGAGTGAATATTTTAGCAGAGTTTGGGCTCCATGCTTTGCTTTGACTTCTGTTTAATAACATCTGCTCTGCTGTGCTGTCTGGATTACTGTCTCTGCACATTTTAGGAATACTGTTCTAACTTAGTCTGTTTCCTATTTTGTATACATTATCTCGAAACCTAAGTCTTCTCCAGTATTTGGCTGTAATTATTTTCTTGTCTATTCTAACACCTTACTTATGGATTTCCTTTTGTGTCCTTATCTAAAATATCCTAAATGGTTGTTGGCTGCTGTCCAATTTAAACCACTCTTAGGGTAGACATATGGCTTGGACCCTGGAGGGCATATCTTACATACTGGTGGAGATGGGAAAGGATTAACTGTGAGAGAGAAATACAAGATAATTAAATACAGTTCATCCCAGTAGAATTACATCCTAGATTTTTAAGAAAAGAACTTGCTTTTTCCTTCACAATTTTTGTTCTATCAGAGACAGGCTGTTTCCTGGATGCACCAATAGTCTGGCCTCAAATGTGTTTGGGATTTTGTTTATATCCTTAAAAGCACAAAATTTTAGCTGTGAAAGTGGCTTTATGCTACTATTGTATATAATACTCATCGGATTCCCTTTCCTTCAATAGGACTTCACTTTATTGACATTTCTTTCCATCATAACTTCCACAGACGACCACTCTCACTGGATTAGCCCTACTCTGTGCTCTTTTACCAATCTGTCAGTCAGTTCTCTGTTAAGGCATGTGTCACACTATTATAGCATTTGTTCATATTGCACCTTCCCCTTTGGACTACAAGCTATGTGAAGGCTGGAAATGGTATCTTTGACAAGATGCTTCTCAGTGTCTAGCTGAAGCCTGGTTTATGGTGGGCACTTGATGAAGATTAACACTTCCTAGTGACAAACAATTCCCAAATCTCAGTGGCTTAAGACTATCTAGAGTTGGCAAGGGCCCTGTTCTATGGTGTCCCTGTTGAGGAGTGCAGGCTGACAAAGCTTCCACAAAGTTGGATGTGTGAATAGTCATCTTACAGGAAAGTGGAAACGGTGAATCATGCTCCAGCTCTTGATGTTTCAGCTCGGAACTGACGTCGCTTTCTCTCACATTTTATCGACCAAAGCAAGATATGTGGCAGCACCTAATGTTTCTGGGATGAGGAAGAGCAATACTGCTATGTTTTTGAAAGGAGGAGGACAGGAATATTAGTGAGCAACACTAGTGCCTGATAAACCAATGTCTGATATATGGTAGGCACTTAATACCTACTTAATGAATGAAGTACCTAAAACTGCCCTTTGAGATTTTAATTTTTTCTATACAATAAGCAGAACCACTTCAAATCATGAAATATCTTAGTGACTACACTTTTTAAAAATGAGGATACTAATATTATTGTCGAACAGTTATGTTCAGCAAACGTGGAGATTTTTTGTAATCACTGTGTTCACTTTATTCATATTAGGGAATGTGTTACGCTCAATTTTGTAGTTTTTCAAATACATAAAGTATGGAATGGATACATTTGCATAATTAACATTTTTTCCTTAGTCATTTAGAAAAGTTCAAAAAATATTGAAGTCATTAAATGTTTACATATTAAGCTAATCTGATCAAGAATTTTTTTTTTTTTTTAAATAACCTGTCTTGGAAGAACTAATATCTGGCTCGAAAATTGGATAGGAGCTTAAGAAAAATGAATTTAATTAACTTAAAAAAGGAGTATAACTATAGATTGTATTCTAGTATTTTACACTTTTTTTCCTAATTGTTAAAGTAAACCAAATACATTGTATAAAATGTGGAAACTACAAATTACTATGAGAAAGTTAAATTAAAAATCATCACTAATACCATCACCCAGTTAAACCAGTGCTAACATTTTGGCATGATTCCAGTCCATTGTTATTGTACTTACCATAGGAGAAGAGGCATATAGAAAAGGCAAGAGAAGATATTGGCTTATAATAGGAAGGTAGCAGTAGACATGATAAGAAATGATTGAGTTGAGAATACATTTTAAGGATAGTGTTAACTGAATTTGTTGATGGATGAAATGAAGAAGGAGGTGATAGAGAAGGGATAGAGGATAGAGGAGAAAGCAATGGAGGGAGTGCCCCCCAACACCTATAATAAGTAACTCTGTAATGTCCCCAGTATCCAACTATGTCCTTGCTAAATCTTCCTCAATTCAAAAGTATTTAACTTGATGAAATTGGCCAAGGTTTGCTGGAATTTCAGTATGGCAAATCAACTAGAGATGAAGTTAGTCAGGAATAGAAAGGACCAAGATTAGAGGTCATCTTGGTGTCAGTCCTCCAAGGAGGCATGGTGAGATATGTCTCAAATTGGGCTAGTGTTGTGTTCAAGGCCAGAATTGGTAGAGTAGATAGTTGCTGAGAGGGACATTTGTCTTGGAGGCAGAGATGGCACTGCCCCTTAGGAATAAAAAACCTGGCAAGAGCCAATGGCAGGGCCAGATCCCAGCTGGGAGGCAATTCTAAAGTAGAATCCCAAGGTTTGAGTTTTTTTTTTTTTTTTTTTTTTTAGGTCCATTTCAAAAGATAATCATGCTCTTATTCATCAGGGCAGGGCTTTGGGTTGAATGGTAGGGATTCCACCCAAAGCAGAACTTGTTGGGGGAAACTGCAGCTTTATGGGGTGATGGATACTAAGCCCATTACTAGTATTTAAGCAGCCAGACTGTTTCTTGGCTCCACTCTGTAGATGAAAAACAGTTCCTTATTAGACTGCCCGAATTTGCCTAGAAGTGTGTGCAGCTGAGCAGGCAAGATGACAGTTCCTCAATCTGTGGCTGAGAGGGAGTGAAGGCTGTGATTGAAATTGAAAACTTGTGTTCGTTGAGTGTCTCGCCTGTAGGACAATGGGAGTAGGGAGAGGGTGGAGATAAGATAGATATAACCCTCTTCCTTAAACATGCAGCCTAACTACAGAAACAAATGGAACTGACTACTAACCAAGTGACACTGTTTACACAGAGCCCAGAGATGTAACAGCTCGTGTCTGAGGTGCCTGAGGAATTGGAGGACCATCTTAGCAGTACATGACTTCATTGAGAATGTCTGTGTTTTTGCTTTGATGATTATCTAAAGAAAATCTTTTTATCAATTAGATGTGTGAGCCTTCTCACTTACAGTGATAATTTGTAATTAAAAGACATTTTCGGAGACTAAAACTTTAGCTTCTCAAGTTAATGTTGTTCAAACTATAGTCAAAAAATATTCTTATAGGTGTATACATTTTTTAAAAATCTGTAATCATGGATGATAGAATCCTAATCTGAGCCTTGAAGAATGGGTGAGTTTAGATAGGTGCAAAAGAGGGAGAAAGAAAGGTGTTTTTTGAGGGGGAGAGAGTTTGAGATTAAGGAGGATAAGCATGGTGCGTTTGGGGTACCCGGGAAAATGAAGAGTAAATCAGTTTTAAATACTCTATCTACACTAATCCTGATTTGGTAGTAATTTGGGGAATACTCTTCTATTTTCTCTATTACCTGCCATTTTTTTTCTGATGGGTGCAAGAGCTATATTAAGCCTTTTTATTGAGAAAGTAACTGTTGTAGACCCCTGTGAAAGAACCATCTTCTAACCTTCATGTTATTGATCAGTATCTATCATAAAATGTTTTCTCTACCAGAATGTGAACTTGGTTTCCTTAGGACTCTACTTCTAAGCCATTAATGATTCTAGCAGAGACACCTAAAGAAAGGCCCATTGCATCATTCCTTTGGGTGTTTACTGGGTACTCAGGAAGCAGGTGCTCTGCCTAGGACTACAGCACTAAAGGGAAATTGTCTTTTTTATATACCAGCCTAATCCTGCACCTGTACTTGGTTAGGGATTTGTTCCTTCAAATATCATCGATGTCCTCTTGAGTTATTTTTATTTTGAACAAAAAACATCCCAGATCAGTGGTCTTTATTCTTCATTTTGCAGTACAGTTTTGCTAGGTTTATTGCTAAAACAGAGATTGTATTTGTTAATTGCATTAGGTCAGGCTGCAAGGCTGTTTATTCAGATGTGGTTTGACAAGTGCTTGGTCTTCTTTAAAGTTCTTTGTTAAGTAAAACTTTCTCTCCACCCCACCCCTTTACAGATTCCAGCAACGTTATGGCAGAGCATAGCCACATGCAACAGCAGCTGGATTTACAGAACGGTAGCTTAGGGGCAAGTTTTGCTGTGAATTCCCTTGAGAACGATTCCGAAAACATGATGGAGAGCCTGAGCCCAAAGAAATATTCTTCCAGTCTGAGATTTAAAGCCAATGGAGACTATTCCGGTTCCTATTTAACCCTCTCACAACCTGTACCTACAAAGAGAAGCCCTTCTCCTTTGGGAACCAGCGTCAGAAGTAGCCCCTCCTTGGCCAAAATTCAGGGAAGCAAGCAGTTCTCTTGTGATGGAACTGATAAAAATATTTCCATGAAACCTCCCACTCCTTTATGTAACCCATCACCCTCCCTCAGTGGATATGGATATCCACTTGGAAGAGCGGACTTTGATCACTATACTGGCAGGGATAGTGAAAGGTCCTTGAGAGTCTCAGAGAAGCCTCCCTATTCCAAATATAGCTCAAGGAATAAATCCCATGATAATGTCTACTTTCTTGGAGGGCTAGAAGGCCGAAAGGCGTCTGGCTCACTCCTGGCCATGTGGAATGGAAGTGACACTGGCTCCTCTCCCATCAGCAGATCTGGGGCGGCGAGCATGCCTTCTAGCCCTAAGCAAGCCAGGAAAATGAGTGTCCAGGACAACCTGATGCTTCAGGCCAAGATGAGCAGACATAAGGAGCCAACATCTGAAAGCATCGGCTTAAGAACTAGGAAGTATTCAGGCAGCAGCCTCAGTCACATGGGAGCATATAGCAGATCGCTCCCCAGGTTGCACAAGGCCACAGAGAACCAGCTGACGCCTCTCAGTTTGCCTCCAAGAAGCTCTCTGGGCAATTCCAAAAGAACAAAACTGGGGGAAAAGGATCTACCTCATAGCATAATAGACAATGACAATTACCTGAATTTTTCTTCTTTGAGCTCGGGGGCTTTACCCTATAAAACATCTGCGTCTGAGGGCAATTCTTATGTAAGTTCCACCCTCAGTGTCCCTGGCAGTCCTCGAATGGCTCGGAAGATGCTTCTGGCCTCCTCCTCTTCCTGTACCTCTGATGACTTTGATAGGGCTTCCTTCTCGGGGACCAGCTCAAGTCATTCATTTCCTCCCGGAGAGCCAGACAGAGTGTTTACGGCCAGGAGGAACTTCTCGTGTGGATCTATTGAGTTGGATGATGCAGATTTGGACAGCCTCAGACAGGCCTCAGGAACTCCCCAGCCTGTTCTTCGGGAACGGAAAAGCAGCATTAGTTCCATTTCAGGACGCGATGACCTGATGGATTATCACCGGCGGCAGAGGGAAGAGAGACTCAGGGAGCAGGAGATGGAGCGATTGGTAATCTTCTTCATCTGACTTGACTTCATTGTTTCACTGAACTGCTTCTTGGAGACAAACTCCAAGGATTTATGTGGGCATGTAGAATTTCCAGGTGCACCAGCCCCTGCTGTCCCTTCCCAGAGTTTTTCCTGCTATCCTTCCTCTTCCCAAATCACTGTTATTAGTCACCTGTGGGCATTTTGAAGGCCCACGTGTGCCTAATGTCATGTTAAGTTGCTCTGCAGAGTTCTCACAAGTATAAATTTTTGATAAACCTAACAAAAGTAATTGTGAATTTTACTGAATTTCTTATAAGCCTCACAAACCCTTTCTTTAAGGCTATGAGGAAACACCGATTTGTGTTACTTATAATCAAATTTGCATGCTTGTGGTATGATAGAAATAATCAGTGAAATTATGATGCATTGGGAATTAGACAGTAAATTTTTCTGCACAGCAAGTTGTCTGGAAAATTAAAAGGTAGCCTACATGGTGCTCAACATTTTTTCTGCACTCTACACCCACACACTTATTTCATATTCCCTTAGTACGTAGAGTGACTCCAAATTACTGCATTTTTCTATTCTCTCTCTCTTTTTTTTTATTTGTTCTGTTTTGTTTTTGTTTTTAGGATGAATAGGTGTCAGAGATTATTTTGATTCATTAATGATGAATTATGTATTTTCCTAATGAGGA
Organism: Eidolon dupreanum; assembly: GCA_028627145.1. Lineage (NCBI taxonomy): Eukaryota > Metazoa > Chordata > Mammalia > Chiroptera > Pteropodidae > Eidolon > Eidolon dupreanum. Next base: position 100,614,115 of record CM053507.1, read on the forward strand.
AAGCTACAGAATGGTAAAGCTGGTTTACATAAGTACAGGAGTATCAAAAGTATTTTAATTACTAAACAAAATGTGCTGAAATAAGATTTCTGAATCACATACTAAACTAATTAATGCCTATAGAACAATACAATTGTAACCTTTGGATTATAATGGTCAGAAACCATTTGCACTAATACGTGACAAAATTTGTTTGACATTTTAGAAAAAGAATTATTTGTATCACTCACAGGTTTTGATAAGTTAATGTCTATTTTTATAGAGTTTCCAAATATTCTAATTATTAATAGTAAATGAAAACAAGTCTGTGTACCCTTAGAGAGATATTAGATATTTCTTAGGTGGGTCTTAGACATTTCTTGGGTGGGTCTTTTAGATGGTATTCCAATATGACAGTTTCCTTCATTACCATAATCTCCAGAGATTTTCATGGTCACAAAAGACATTGTATTTGGGCTTGATTCATTGGCATAAATTCAGAAGAAGTTTTAATTAGCATATAAAGTCTTCTTGTATATGGATAGCAAATCTAGTGCTATGCTGTGCTGAACAACTGTGATTAATGAAGTCAGAGAATTAACTTTTATCTGATCATTTATTAAGGAATCTAAGAAAGCATTTCAATGGCTTCCATTACAACAGTGATCCTCCTCAAATGCTCTTATTTATTCTTTTGTTCTAAAGATAGGAGATCAGGCTCAAAACTCATCTCTACTGGGTTTCATCATTAGCACTTATATGTGTTGGTGAATTTCTCTTTCCTCTACTGTTGCCAAATCTGCTAAGGTTCCTGGCGATCCAGGAACTGACATTACTGCCTGTAAAATCGGTGCCCTGTAAGCCACTGTCAGGTCCTCATTCAACTTCTTTGGAGAGCTTTGTGGGTATAGGTGGCAAATACGAAGTTATAACTCTTTTTTCTTACTAATAGGCTTGTCATCTCTAATGAAATGAGGCTTATTTTAATATACAATACTCTAGGTTTGGCCTCTGTTGCATAGTCTTTTTGTTTGATTACATCCCAGTAAAAAAGAGGGCAGATTCTTATTGAGCCTGTGCAAGTAATGTTATTGCCATTAAAAAGTTAAGTGTCTTAAAATATATATATATATATATATATATATATATATATATATATATATGTATATATATATTTTTTTTTTTCTTTTTTTTTTTCATCCTAAATTCTGAGAGACCAAGCAGAACAAGCTGCCATTAAAAGGATGTTTCATTTAGTTTGCAAAGTCAGAGTCAATGAAATTGAAAGTTAGAGACAGATCAACATGAATGCTAAAGGTTCTCCCCACTGCAAATAGAACATTAAAAATAATACCAATGATTTTCCAAAACACATATCCACATTTAGAAATTAGATTTCCTATATCAATTTAATCAGTTCCAGGTAATTAATTTTTATTCTTCTGCATCTTTGGTCATTAATTTAATTTCAATAGAAATAACTGAATTTTAGCTTCACATTAATAGTGTACTTGTCATGTATTATATTTTTTAAAAATCACTTAATAAATAAACCTGTCAAAGTTGTACAAACTTGGCCAAAATTTTTATTACATCTTCATAGACTTAACCATTTGCTCGTATTATAAATCAAGTCAAATGAAGTTCCATTTCTGCAGTCTACAATTTTTAAATTTCCATCGACACTTGTTCCTTACAGTCTTCTTTCACATTCTGGAACAACCAGACACTTTAAGACAGAGGTACTTAATTTAAAGATATTGGAAATTATGTTTAAGCTGACACATCGCAGAACATAATTATTATTGATGTAAAAAGGTTTGTTACAATTATAATTTTGTTGAGCCCAAATTTTATATTTGTCTTAATCTTAAACATCATATGGAAGTAATCTTAGCTTATCCTTTCAGTAAACTAATATATGGCATTTAAGAAGTTCAGATAAACTAATCTCTTTGTGATAAAACAATCCAACCCCTTCAAAAAAATAAAATTATACTTGTATTATACTGTACACTGATAAAATAAGGCAAAGACATAGAGCTGTTTTTAAAATTAGGTTATCAAATCAGTATGACTTGTGTAAGCATTCACTTGAATAATGTGAACTTGTTTTCTAAGGGAAAAAAGTTCTGATTTCAGCAGTTTTAATGAGAAAGGTCTTTTTCTAAGAGAGTTACATTAAAATGATTAGAATTTTATTTATTTTATTGGAATTTGGGAAATAATTAGATTTACTTAAATGATTATTAGTCTTTATAAACTAATCAGAAGCAGAGGTCCTTTATTTTAATTTATTATTATGCTCAGGAGGTAGAAAAATATTTTACCCACACACAGTGATTTTTTTTTTCAGGTACAGAGACACAGACAGATAAAGAATTTAGAGCATAAGTTCCATGGCCTCAGCTACAGATCAAAAGTAAACACTAGAACACAAAAATCTCACTGTTCCAGATCTCAAAAGACTTGTTACTTTTCCACTGGGCACAAAAATATTGTCCTGATTTGATCTCACAAATAGGAAAACAACAAACAAATGGAAAACAACAAACAAATGTCCAGTCATCTTTCACCTGAGCAAGACTAGATTCCAGTTTTTCCAGACAGATCACCAAGTGGTCAGACCATAAAACCAGATTACAGCCATTGCTGCCACCAATGTAGATAACTATTGGTTGTGTGCCAACGAAAACCCCAGACAAACTTGGCAAAGAATCAGAAACAAAAAACACAGAGTAAGAAAACAAAAACTTCAGAGAATACCAAGTGAGTGAAGGTAAAGTTCTACTACCACTTGGGTTATATTCCAGGAGCCAAGAAAAGCTGTGTCCGGGCTTCCAGTCCGTGAGACGTACTTCGTGAACAATGCAGTCCACTTGGATATTTTACTGGGACCTGCATATTGTCAAAGCATAATTTACAAAAACAAAAACAAAAACAAAAAAACAACAACAAAAAAACTTTTACATGGATACAGAATGACTAGATGCCAAAGATTTGTTGAACTCATTAATTAGGAAACCACAGGATAAAGCTTGTTCATGAAGCATAATTTCTGTAGTATTTTTTAGCTTAGCAGTGATTATAGTGGTATTTCATCTGTTTCTTTTCTACTTGTTCAAACTTTATTTGAAAACTCAAGGTAATTATATTGAGTACTAAAGATTTAACCCTAATTATGAATCACGTAGGACCTATTAATGAGGCATAATAATCCACTTGGAGTCTACATTGAAAAACTACTATGCTATTTGAGATGTTTAGTTTTTTATAATTTTTCTTTCGTCTTTCTTGCTCTTAGTTGCCAAATCTTGCTTTTGTCATTATGCCAACCTTTTATTTCTTTTTTATGATTTTAGAAATCAAATCTCAAGCCTTGTTTAAAAATGTTCCAAGCTGAGAATTACTAGGTGTAAGTGAAGTCTTAAGAGGATCCTGTGTGCATGAAGTGTGTGCACTTCAGTTCATAGACCTCGTGACATCCTTAAGGACTGATTACTGGTCATTTAAACTGCCTAGTTCTGACCTCTTTTCCAAGTAGGAGTGATGGATGAGGGATATCTAGTGGTTTGGTAGTTCCAGAGGCTAGAGAAGTCATTATAAAGTAGACAGGATATTATTTTATTCATCTCATTTGATACCTACATCCCTTCCACTACATCACTACAGAAGTAGTGATGGCCATCTAGTTTTTTATATGGTCCAGGGCAGTTAAAGTTATTTTAAAAAGAAAAGGGGGAAATAAATAAATAAACTTAAAGCAAACTGAGTAGTCATTTGATTCCATTGCTAAAAGCATCTGTGTGCTATTGTGGAGAACTAGTGGACTCCCACAAATTGCTTTGTAGCAGTACAATATTTTCTTTCTGGCTGATGACAGTCATCTGCGGTGCCTTGTTAAACAGCATCGCTGCCATTTAGAGCTCTGCAGGGTCACACTTGGTATTCATTTCTGAAACATTTGGTACTATGATACCAGCTCTCATCAGGCACCATGGAATAAAGTTTCCCAACTTTTTATATACTCTAGCACTCTGAAGATAAGATTGGTTTTTCTTCAAGGCACATATTAATATTACCATGTAGTTATTATTTGAATAGGTGAAATGTCTAGGTCAGCAATTCTCCACTGTTTGGAAGGTATTTTGTTCCAATAGTTTCTCCGAAAGCAGTTTTCAACTAAAGAATTTTAAGCTGCAAGAAACTAGGACCATGTCTGTCTCGCTCACTACTATACATCCACCTTCCAGCCAGATGAGTAGAGTATGGGAAGCATTGCAAACGTATTTCTGAGAAGAGTAAATGAGTGTTGATACCCATTCATGACATTCATTCTGGCTTTCCTTACTCTGTGCTGCAGGCTGCACCCTACTTTCGAGACATCTCGACCTTAAGTTTATGCACTTAGTTCTAGGTAATTATGAAGCTCTATACAAAAGAATGCAAATATCTCAGCATAAATGCATTCTTCTTACTTCTAGAAATTGGGAAATTCCCTTCCAATTTTTAATTAAAAATGAAAAATTGAAAATGAGTTTTTTAAAGTTTTTTAGCATTCTTTCTAAGAATTGGTGCTCTCCAGGATCATACAAAAACCAAGGCTTATGTACTATTCAGTAGATCATTAATGTAATGTTTCTAAAAAGAAGTAAAAGTATGATTGAGCATATTTAAGTTATGGAATTTTATAAAATCAATGCATATGTACTCAATTTTCCTTTAGGCGACAAGATGTAGATACTATTTTAAAGACCAGGGCAGTTTATAATGCAGTTTTATCATTAAGTAAAATTGAGAACCCAAGAAGAATGAATACTGTTAGGTGAAAGTTAACTCTAACTCTAGCTGTATATTGCATCTTGCTGCCTCCACTTCAGTGACTCCTGACCCCAAAAGAAAAATTGGGCATTCTGAACTTTTCATATTGTAAATTTGACAGCATTTCTTGGTTGGGTGCAGATTGGACAATATTGAGAGAATGCCTATTGTTGTCTAGCCATGATATTAACTTCTTTTTTTCCTAAGAAGAATGTGTTTGGAATATGAAGGCAAGTTTAAGTACTGAAAACTATTTTATCCTCTAATCTGGCTTGAAAGGCATCTCCTTCCTGATGTGGCCCTTATTCTTGCTACATCCTGATTGTGGTTTTAATTTTTTTTAAAAAATGGTTGCACTAGTGGGAAGTGAGCCAGTTAAACTGTAAATGGGATGAGAGGTTGGTTTTCTAACCAAATAAACTCGGTGGCTCAAATTTTTAAAAAGAGTTATTAAGAAATTATGAATCTTTCCCTATATTCTGGGTCAGAATGTCATTGTTACATTAATTGATCTAATCTTCAGATTTAGCATTAAGCCTCATTTGCTTTTCTTAGCTCTAATGTTTAAAGCAGTCAATCAATTCTTTGTCATTCTCTGCCTTCTTTCACTTTTATGCCTTGTTTGGATGGTTAATAGAGTCTAGCTCAGAAATAAAATGTAAGCCATGAATGTGAACCACGTAATTTAAAACTTTCTTATGTTAACAACAATGAAAAAAAGTGAAATTAATTATAATATATTGAACTGCACAGAATTAGATAGATGGTGCTATTGCCTGAATAAGCTATCCATTCTCTAAGCCAACTTCTTTCATTTCTAATAAAATAAGAGTAAATCTATAACTAGTGGGTAATATGAGGAAGACTTATCTATGGCCAGATCACCTTGAGTCACTAGAGAAGAAAGACTTCATCTATATATCTTTTAAATAGAAAATTGCTGGCATATATGTAGATGTTCAGTAAATATTGCAGCAATTAATCATTAGCAAATTAGGACTGCCAACTGTCCCCAGTTAACTAAGAATAAAAACATCACATCTTTTTCTTCTTTTTCAATTGTTAGGAGGGGAATAGGAAAATAAAAAATGATGTTTAGCAATAATCTAGTGACTCCACATTGGGGAAACACAGAGCCAAAGTCTTAGTGCAGTTCTGTGTTGCAGTAGTCTATGGCAGTTAGTTACTATTAAAAGCAAGTTCTATATTTGAAAGCAAACACCAGGTTCTTGTTACAGTGACAGTACAAGCTATTGCCTCTTGATGGTGCCACACATTTAAAAATCCCTTCTCAGCATTGAGGGATGTGTGCTATGAATCTTTCTTAGCATAGTTTAGCATCCTTGGACTAAATGCTGACAATATAAAAGGTAATTTAGACTAAGGTGGCCCTGTATGCCACCATGTTGGTTATGGAAAATGTCTCATTCTTTTCTAAAAATTATAAATCTATACATGAAGACTCGTTATTAAATAAGAAGTAAAGCTCATAAATAAAAATCATAGAAAAACATACAAGCTGGATGAAAATTCAACCAACAGGTACCATACACCAATAGGTACATGGGAGTGGGGTGATGAGGGAGGGCAATTGCTACTTCATAGAAAAAGTGATCCCTATACTTATTTGTCAAATTAGTATCAATAAATCGAAAGCTATTTATGATCTGCCTTTTAAAACTTTCTCATCAAATAATAAGTCTATGACTGTGCTGGCTAATTCTTGCAATGAGAATTTTTCTTCCCCAGTTCTAGAAAAGTTTATGGGGATATTTGCTTGAAGAATATTTTTAAAATGAGATTTTTTTAAAGTCCAAAACAAATATTGTAATATAAATATATTCATCACTTTTTCAACAGAATTTTGATACAGCCATCTCAATATACAGGTTAAGACTTAGTAGAAGACATTTTGTTTTTTTTAAAAAGTTATTAATCTTTTTGTTTTGAGGTGATTATAGATTCACATGCAATTATAAGAAATAATTCAGAGTCTGTGTACCCAGTTTCTTCTGGTGGTAGCATCTTGCAAACTATAATACAATATCACAACCAGGATATTGATATTGTTACAGTCAAGATACAGAACCCATCTAACACCACAGGGTGTAAAGATCCTCTGGAACTCAGTTTCTCCTGTTGCCCTTTTATAGCTATGCCCACTTTTCTCCTACCCTCATCTCCTCCTTGACCTCCTGGCAATTGCTCATTTGTTCTTCATTGCTATAATATTGTCATTTCAAGAATATCACATAAATATAATCACATGCTATATAATCTTTTTAGTTTGGCTTTTTCCACTGTGTGTAATTCTCTCCAGATTGAGCCAGGTTGTTGCATGTTGATTCCTCTACTTCAGCTCCAAGTCTGGGATATACATGGCAAAGGAAATCTCAGGGGACCCATTTCTGTATTTTTCCTTGGATCGTAGTTCCTAGTCGATCTGCTGCCTTTTCTCCATGTTTCAGAGTCTTCTTATGTTTGTTCCATATACTGTAAAATGTTTAGGGTTCCTAGTTGTTACTTAGTGGGGGAAATCAGGAAAAGTACTTCCACCATCTCCTCAGAAGCAGAAGTCAGTGAGATTAGTTTTTCAACGTTCGAAACAGCCAAATATTTAGCTTTGGTGAAGTCTAATTGACTGCAAGGGAGCATGTTCTGTTGAAGAATTTTGGTTTGGAAAAAATGATGTTTCTCACTCAAAATTCCTAAAACCATAACCTAGCTCTGAGACTGTAAATTAGATTTCAAGAAAAGACAATTTTGAGAAAATGCTAAGTAGAATTAAAAGGAGTAAGTTTCACAGACATTATTTTTCATTTTGATTATAGAAAACCAGCTGGAATTTTGAAAATCTGTCTTTCCTATCATATCATAAAGTCCTGGGAGGAAGAAAAACGTGGTTACTTTTCTAACATCTCAAATATAGAAAGAAGACATGTCATTCCTTATTTTGCATTTCTGTACATAAAATTCTCTGGTATGCTTTTTAAAATTTTAACACATAGTATTTTCCATGTGGTATACATCTCATAAATAGTTATATCACAATACTTTCAGTTGATAAGTGATAGTTCGTGTTCCTTTTTTTACATACGAACTTTCCTACTTTTTTTACTTTACCAACTTCTTTATACATAAAAAAGAATTCCTGTATTTTTTAGGATAGATTTTTCAAATGTGAAGCTTTAGTTTGAGGTCTTGGTACCTCTCATGCAGTGGTTTTTATTGAACACAATAAAATATTACATAAAATCCAAAAAAAAATTTAATTGTGTTTTATAGACTATGGTCTTTCAGGGGAAACAAACAAAAAGATCCCCTGGAGCTTAGTTAAGCCTAGGTGAAAATTTAAAAAACTGACAGTACTGTTGGACGTTTGTCATGTTTTCTTCAATGATGGGGAACAATAGCATAATTTTTTTAACAGAAGAAACTCAGGCACCTTATAGATTTTTTTATGAAACACTCACTGTCCATGTAAGAGGAAAACTATCTTAGACACTATATGGAAATTATGATTACATCAATCACGTGAATTTCCTTCTTTACAGCCACTATTTTTCAATGTATAGGAAAAAGTACGTTGTTTTCGTAATGGGCAGTTGTTTTTCAAGTAATACATTTTAATATTTTAAGAACAGTTCACCTCAACCCTCATATTTTATAAAAGTAAAACTTGTCATAACCTTCATGTCTGCCAGTCAATTTTAAATGGCAAAATTATTCAAAAAGACATCAGGAAAAGGACTAAAATATAAATGATCCTAGTTAAATGATCATTGTGATCAGACATTAACTTGACTACCTGACAAATGCAAGTAATAATTAGAGATGGAAAAAGCAAGTTGAGAAAAAGTTCTTGAATTAGAAAGTAATCGGGTTAATTCAATCAAGTGATAGTATTTAAGGCCATGTTTGGTGTAAATTAAAATTAAAATAATCATTACCTCAGCATATATACATATTATATGTAATTGTATATCATATGTTATAACATGATATAATTAAATTATTAAATATGTTAATTATATATTTTAGTGAATGTGTTAATAATTAAATATGTACTTATTTTATATTCACATATATATTTTAAAACAAGTTCCTTCTACAATAGGGAACAGCTAGAAATAGTAATAAAGGTAAGCAGGTTTAAGGGAGATATTGACACAGCGTTGAGTAATAGTAATCTTTCAAAAAAATGATTAGGAGTGTGAATAATTGATTTATGAAGTGAGATTAAAAGAATCAAATGTCTCTGAGTATGAGCAAAGTCAGGATATGATAAGGTCCTCAGGTATTTGAATGATGTATGCATCCACTGGTGATCTCTGCAATTTAAGGTGGAGCCAGGGACAAGGCAACAGAAATCTAGGTTTTATGTCAAGGGGAAAGTGTGTGCTCTTGATACAAGAATGGATTTTTTTGAGGATGCTTCTTTCTAGAAGCTACTGTGCTAGACTTAATGTGCTATAGGTAATGTTTGTTGCTCAGTATTGGAGGGGATGGAGGGACTCAATGCCAGTGAGAGACTAGAAAGATTCCTTCTTCCCTGGGTTGTTGTGGTGACTAAGCAGTGCTCTCTTGCCAGGGGCTCAGGCACTTGATCCACCATAGGAGGGAATTTGGGGCAATGAAGGATTTTTGTCTCCTTCCAGACTGGCAGAGGAACCTCATAGATTTGTGAATTTTTCAGGGAGATATTTTACTGCATAATATTTTTTCCTGTATTTCCTTTCTCTTAAAGCAATTGAGTTTGGTGTTTAGGTTTGCTTGTTAACCAGTATTAGAGATAGTTCCCCAGTACTCACAAGACAATTACATATTTTCATTTCAAATTTTTGATGGAAACTGTCTCTAATTATGGTTAACAAACACTGAGCATCCTCTATATGACAGGCACCAACTGTATACCTTACAGTGTAAAGTATATAAAACGTCCTCACACACATTCCCTTACTGAATTCTCCCAAGAACCCTAGGGAAGGCTGATCTTATCATCTCTGTTTTACAAACCACATAATAGAGATTCGGAAGGTTGAACTTGATAAAAACTTTTGTGTTATAGGTCTGGTAAGTGCCAGAACTTTAAATCTATATTCATGTTCTTTCCATGTAATCCAACTTAGACACTTAGAGATTCTGCTCGGAATGTCCAGTGGTTCTGTGAGAGAGAGAAGTCGTTTTACCCTCAAGTCATTAAAACATAAAGTTACTGAGAGCAGCACTGAGCTTCCTTCATAGAGTCCTGATATCTTTATTTCAAAGCACTTCTTCTATTTCTGGACACTTTACTCCTAATTTTTTTGAAGAAGTGGGAGGTGCCCCTTTTCTTACCAGGTACCCAGTTGGCAAAAAGGGAGGACACACTGTTATAGATTGCAAAGAGCTGAGAATGATGGGGAGCAAAGTATCAAGCATTGTTAACTTCTTTGAGCTAGAGAATGAGGGCTGGGGGCTGTGAAGGAAAATAGAAGAGTAGAAGAGTAGATCTACAGAGTAATGTGATAAGGATAATTTAATGTTTCTTTGCAGGAGGAAGGAGGAGATTTGAGTACATTTTAAGACAGAGATAAAGGAGTCAATAGAGAGGAAATAAGAATGTGGGAAAGGGAGAATTGGGATATCCCACAAAGATAGTGAGAGGCAGTATGGGTGCAATGGTGCAGGCAAAGGGCTTAGCCTGAGGTACTCTTCTTAGATAAAAGTTAGCATATTGTGTTTACTTTGTCCCAGACATCATTCTGAGTGCCAGCCATATGTGTATGTGTATTTCATCCTCACTACCACCTTATAAGCTACATACTCCAGTAATCCTCTTTTATACATGGGGGACTAAGACTCAGAGAAGCCAAATGACTTGCCCAAGCCCACACAAGTAGCTACAGAACTAGAATCAAACCCAGGCAGTCTGGCTGCACAGTTCCAGAGTTCATGCTCTTACCTACTATGACACATTGAAGAAAGGGGGAGTAGACAGATAAAGTTAGGCGCAGGAGGGAAGTTTAGGGAGTTTAAGCAGGATGACCTCCATCTCTTAGGCAGTGTGTTTGTGTATTTGAGCATACTGAGTACATTTGAGAAGCAAGTGCTGAAAAATCGCTGAGTGGTAAACGTCCTAGTTCCTTCATATGTCTTACTCTCCCTCTCCCTATCCATTACTATGGAGGGCGAATACATGTATATGATACAATATCCTAATAGTAATCTGCACAAAACCAACATTTATCGATCAGTTAGTAGTGACTACATTATTAGTAACTCTCCACATAACTTTGAGTCGCCTCCAGAACAGATAGGCACACAAAGCCATCACTCTTTCATTTGTTAGACAGATGTATCTCTTCCCACTCAACCCTTCTGATGGGGCACAAGTGTGCATCTGTTAAACTAAAGTGGCAGAATAAAGTGCTTTCTTGACCACGAGCCTGAAGGTTGACTTTCCAGCCAGACTAAAATAAAATAAGATAAAATAAAATAAAAAAATAAAATAAAATAAAATAAAATAAAATAATAAAATAAAATAAAATAAAATAAAATAAAATAAAATAAAATAAATAAAATAAATAAAATAAAAAAATAAAATAAAAAAATAAAATAAAAAAATAAAATAAAATAAAATAAATAAAATAATAAAATAAAATAAATAAAATAAATAAAATAAAAGAAAATAAAATAAAGTATTCTTAACCATACATTAAACTAATTTCCATGAAAATAATTTGTAAAACCAAACAATAAAAACTCCTTACTTATATATATAATTTTTTAATCAGATCGCTTTTACTAAACTGATAAAAACAGGAAAGGGAAGAGAGGGGAAGGGAAGGGAGAGGAGGGGGGAGGAGAGATGAGGGAAAAGAGTTTCAGAACCTCAAAGCAACATAGGTCTATTTCTCCTTCACACTCCTTGGTCAGCATGGGTTGAATGAGGCCTCTGCTTCACAATTTCTTACTCAGGGTTTAGTTTGATGGAGCCAGCATCATCTGAAGTGTCACTCTGCCATAGCAAAGCAAGACGTGCAATGAATCATGCACTGGCTATTCAGACAGAAGTGACACACATAGCTGCTCACATTTCATTAGACAATGCAAATTTGACAGTCATGTCTAATTTGGGGTAAGGAAGAGAAGAATCATTTACCCTGTCCAGAAAGAGAACTGATCATAGTAGCCCAGGTTACTATCCCAGATTTATCTCTAAAAACAAGTAGACTCACATAAAAGATTTTTAGCAACTGCCACTGTTTTTCCTCTAGATGGTCCTACCTAATTAAGAAATCAGAATTTGTAGAATCCTGCAAATTCTGCTTACTTGCTGTCGGCCCCAGCTCTTCTCATTCTGCTGTCCACTTTTAGACCAGGTCTCTGATTCTTGTTGGTGCACCCAATGAGTTTATTCTAAAAGTTTGTTTAGGGCTGTTGGGATCTCTTGAGTCTGATATAAAGAGAAAGAAAGTTGGCCAGTTTCTCTACGTATACCTTGTCACTCTTCCTCCAGAGAGCTGCATCTTTCTAGCCTCATAGCAGTTGTCGATCCCTGAGCATACTATGATATTTCATGACCCTATGCCCTTGCTGATGTGGCTCCTTTACAGAAATGCCCTGCCCTTCCCACTGTCCAGCAGACTGCACAAACTTGAAGACTCAATTCAGATTTGCTTTTTTGTAATTTGTGTGTGTCTTCCCCATATGCATATCTTTACATTTTCTATAAACCTCTGCTATCACTGTTTTCTTTAAATGATTACTTATTTGTGCCTTCTGTTAAAGTTTTGAGGGTAGAGAAGCTATCTTTTTACATCTTTGTATCTACAGTACATTACTAGGCAGCAAATAACTTAAAAGATCTTTGCTGAACAGACAATTATGGAGCTATAGAATCTCTGGGGTTAACAGTAGAGAAAAGTAAAGTCATGCTTACCAGTTACAACAGGTCTTCTTAAAAAAAAAAAAAAAAAAACAAGCTTCTTTCAATTGAATCATTTCTAATCATTAAAAGTTGATCCTTTGTTTATGTAATAAATGATCTAACATATTTAATTATAACAGAAGAATTTTTAAGGTTTCACTCATGCTGAAATATCAGCCATTGGTTTTCTTCATAATTTATTTCTGCATTATATTTACAGTCCTATGGCCTAGACTGGCTGCAGTTGATTCCAAGGAAGCATGATGGGTTTAGGAGATGGATGAGGTACCTGACTGAGGGCTGTGAACTGCAATGGAACAATGCCAGACACATTCTCTGAAAGAGAAAGCTCTGAGGTTAAAAAGCATACCTACAATCAGCCCACAACTTTTTTTTAACCTCTGAGAGAAAGAATTACATGCTGTTTTCTTTCGGTATATTTCTTAAGATCTCATGTCCCCTTCAAAGCTTTCTTTGATATATGTGGCATATGAAGATGGAGGAAAAGGAAAATAGTGAGAAAAAAATGAAAATGCATTTGAAATAATTTGATTCAAAGAGAACTACTCTCTAAACCCTTAGCAGCAACATGTTGGACCATGTGGATGTTTAGGTCCTGTACTGATGGCTTTTCAAGAGAAAATGTAGAATGTCAGTTTGGAAAGGCGGTACAAATTAGAGAACTCAAAAAGAGTAGCTTCCCAACTCAGCAGACAGCCAGGAAAAGTGCCAAAGAAAATTGAGTTTCAGGCAGTTTCCCAGTTTGTGCTTGATGGTCCAGTATAATTATTAATAGTGCCCTATTTGGTTCTTAACGTGTTTTGGTTGAGCGGTCGCCCTGGTTTTAGGTCACACAGAGTGGAGAATATTGGTGTCATGACTAGGAAGGAACAAGAATCTGGAGTGAAGAGGGCTCAAGGAAGAATTATTTTCTAAGGGTAAATTCTGTTCAGGGTTTTCCTTAAAAGGCTCTTATAGTGCTTTCTGAAATGCCTTGCAGACTTACTTCTGATGCATTTCGCATCATCAGTTTATTTTTCTTTGGTGCCATTTTAATGGGGCCAGCGCACCTCAGTGTGGCCTGTATTTCTTTTAGACTTGTGGGCAGCAGTTGTGTGTGTGTGTGTGTGTGTGTGTGTGTGTGTTTCCAGTCTGGACAGATTGGCTGTGAATGGGGTGATAAGAATAGAGAGAAGCACATACCAGTAGACCAAACTTCCTGTGCACAAGCCTTTGAATGCTGCATTTCACTCTCTGAAATAGCATTCATCTTAAGGCTGGGATCATTTATTCCCTCTGGAATTAAGCAATAGCACTGGCAGCAAAAGAAACTATTTTAGGAAGGAGAGGAGGAATTTTGCTGTGTATTACAGGCTAGTCAGAAGTACCTTTCATGCTTTTCAAGACCACACTGCCTTGCTAAATGGAAACTGACAACTTTCAGATAACTCCAAATGTAATTAATGTCCAGGCTGATGTATACACACTATGATCTAGAAAGATTACTAAAGACTGAGTTTAGATGCTTCAACAGAATTCACCTAAAGGGAAGAAAGAGCACTTTTCTTTTTAGAGATTAGCCTCTAATGCAGATACTGTTGAGAAGTAAAATATAACATCTCGTTCTTGTCCCTCTCCTCACATATGCCCTTTCAGGTTGTTTTTGCATATTCCTATGTAGACTTTTCTGGATTGTTGGAGAAGTTTAAAATAAGGCAATGAAGGCTGAGTCCCCCTACTCCCTCCCCAGAAAGCTGAGGTGGGTAGGGCTTGGCAGCTGGTGGCAGCTGAAAAGATAAATAAGCGCTAGGGTTCCTGGATGCACAGGATGCAGAAGCGTCTGGGATGAGGTTGTGTGACTATGAGTGCCTGTTGTGGGAAGAGGCCATGAGGACAGAGCTGCAGCTGGAGTCCAGAAGATCAGGGAGTGAAAGGGAGGTGGGGTCTTATAGAAACCAATTTAATAGTCCTTTTGATCAAGCTATTGCTTTTTTTGGTGGGGGAGGGAGAAGTAGTTTAGAGGAGAGATAAAAGTCAGATACAATTTAAATAACTTCTGCCTCATCATTTAGTGAATGTATTTAATGGAAACAAGGGTATGTTGGTCTGTTCCTATGTGACTTTCTATTTGATACTCCTTTGACTAATAAAGAGCAAACTGCCCTCAGAATTTTGTCTTTACAAATTTGCTGTAATTAGAAATGGAAAACTGTGTCCCAGTGCTGTTTAAAGTTTTTCTATTTTGTTACTGGTAACCAGTTTGGAAAATGTTTTTCTCTGGAAGGATTTTGAATTGTCATTTAACTTTTTTCTTTTCACTTTGGCATTGGAATTAAGAGGTGAAGACGTTGACATTCCCCAACCCAAACATTGCTGTCTAGACTTATGCTAAGCATTTTGTAAGTTATATCTCGTTGTTCACAAATATATAGTAAATTGACTGAAAAGACAAGAATCATATATATCTATCCATTTGTCATGGGGAGCTTGGTAAAGTGTCGTACATTATGACATCAGTGGCCCTATATGTTGATCTTATTTTCCAGCTAAATGAATCAAAGATGTGATGATCTCAGAATCTGAAATACAATGATTTCTATCTGGATGTGACATGAAATGTTCTTCATTTTCATGCAACATTCCCACTTTATCATTTTAATTACTCATGTATGAAATTGGTGGAAAATACTTTTACATGGTGATGAGACAAAGAGTTTTGAAGCATTTTAAGAGAAAAATATTGAAGACCTAGTTATGCCTTTTAAATTAAAATCTTCTTTAAGTAACATTTGTCTTTGTGTGTGTCTAACAGTAGTGATATTTCTATAGGAAGTTAGAGAGTTAATTTTAAGTGCAAAAATTAAATGTATAGTGATGAAAGAGCTAGGTATTGTTGAAAGTAGAGAGCCAGAGACAGGGAAAAGGGAGTGAAGATTTAAAAAAAATGGAGATTAAAAAAGCCTTTGAAGTGTTTGGAGAATTGATAAGTCAGGGAAGGCTTACTGAGTGCTGCTTTGTGCTAGGATCTGCCCTGGGATGTAAAAATAAAGAGAGCAGCCAGAATTGAGATTGGGAGGAAAAGCAGGCATTGTTAACCCAGGTGTCATTGGACTCTTAAATATATCTATCAAAGATGATGGAAAATCATAACCAGCCAAGTGTCTCTGTGTTTATGTGTGAGATGAAATCACCGGTGGTCTCAGCCTCTTCAGTCTTTTTATTAGGAGTTGTCTCCATTCTCATAAACTCATTGCCCTTATCCTCCCCTCTGTGTTCTAGGAGAGACAGCGTCTGGAGACGATCCTCAGCCTTTGTGCTGAATACACAAAGTCTGACAGTCACTTGTCTACTGGCACCACCGTGGCAGATGTGCAGAAAATCAATAAAGAGCTTGAGAAGCTGCAGCTCTCTGATGAGGAGTCTGTGTTTGAAGAGGCCCTGGTGAGCCCTGATGTCAGATACAGGTGCCACCAGAAAGGCTCTGTCCATGATGCAGACTTGGCTGTCTTCGGGAACCTCAGTCAGAGCAGTGCCAGCTTCCTTCCCCCCAGGAGCGTCAGAAATGAGGAACTGCTCAGGGACATCACCAGGAATCCCCCACCACCCTCCTCTGCCTTTCTGAAAGCTTCCAACGAGTCCACTTACTTAAGTATCCTACCAAAGGTAAACGCGGCAGAGCACAGAGACTGGGATGGAGGGCCTAGGACTATGCACCTACATTACCCTAGAGACTAGAGGCTTTATAATGCTTGTTTTCTAAAATGTTTTCAATGAAGCTTCAATTTAAGAGGTAATTAGCAAACTGCAGCAAATTAGTGTTTACTATAAAGTAACAAATTTTCACTGTAAAAAAAATGTAGCAGTTCAGAAAAGGAGAAAAACAGGTTTCTCTTCATCTTGTCCCTTCCCAGTTGTACATCTGAAAGATAAACAGTTAAAGTGTTTTACATGCTTTCCTAATATTTCTGTGCATATACAGCCATATGTTACAGACATAGACACACATACATACAAACATAGTGTTCTGCACTTTTTTCACCCCTCGCTAAACATCTTGAGTATCTTTGCATATTAGTACACACAGCTTTACTTCATTCATTTTAACGGGGTACATGTGTTCTATTGTTTGGAAATGCTATTTAAGTTGTTTCCAGTTTTTTGATAATAAAATCTACGTGCAGCAAATATTCTAGGTATGTATATATTGGCACAATTGTGCAAATGTTATTTGTAGGATCACTTACTAAAAGTGTGATTGCTCGATCAGAGTTTGTATATTATTCATTTTAATTGGTATTTCCAAATTATAATCTCAAAAGACTGTATTTCCAGGTTACACTTTCACTAATGGTTTATTTTATGAGAGCACCTTGTTCTCCATAAACTTACCAAGGTTGTGTATTATCAGAAAATTTAAATTTGCTAAGTTAATAGGTATTTTAATTTGCTTATCTTTAACTATTCATGAAATTGGGCATCTTTTCATGTTTTTAGTTGTTAATTTGTATTTTAACCCACTCTTCTCTTTTTGAATAATCATTCTATCTTACAGTACAAAACTCTTACACTTGGAACCTTCTCCAGCTGCAAGAGGTTTCTAAGAAGAGATCTACAAAAAAGGGGGCAGATGGAAAGCATCTTGACCCTTCCCTGCTTTCTCTGCCCTTTCTCTGTGTGAATCAAGTTACCTCAAAGATGACATATTTGGGAATGCACATCTATGAGTAATGGGCTTATTAAAACATCACTCTCAGTGAGATTCTATACATTACAATAAAAAAAAAATTTCAGATAGATTAAAATTAAAGATTTCTCTGTCACCATAAAACTAAAGCTATTTTAGTGGCCACCACACCCTTGGCTCCCTTTTGGTTTTCTTTATTTGAACATAAATAAGTTTATAATATCTTCACCCCATTCTATCACAAACTGGAGTTTTAGAATGCCTTTTGAAGATGTTGCTTTTATAAATAACAGTAAAAAACAGTCATTTCTTAGGTAGCATTATTGCTATAAACAGCATCTCAAGTTACCGATTATTAAATATATCTATTGTGATAAATTTTCTCAAAACTTTGAGTTATATGGATATTTATAGTTGCCATTATTACCTATCATTATACTTTTTCAGATTGTTCAGGTTTTGTTTTCTCTTAATGCTTTGCTTCCACTAGTAAGAGATATATTTTTAAACCATGTTGGAAGTTGAAACCTCATATGAAATGTTGACCCAACAGGATACCAGTCTTCTTGAGTCTTTCCTGCTAGGATTACTCATCAGTGATTTAGGAATGCCATTCAATATTACAGGCATTCCTTAGGCCCTAAAACAGGCACCTAAATATTAGGACAATGGTATTCATTGTCAATGATAAAATGGTCAGCAGTTGTTTTATTAGTTGATTAGATACAGCTGACAATTAAAAAGCTAAATGTCAAAGCTTGGGAGGCCTGCATACCTTTGTTCTAATCATCCTGAGATACTTGTGACTTCTCAATCATTTGATCTCCTTAAGGGGCAGCAAAGTAGGGTAAAAAAAATAAAGAATATGAATAAGGAATAAAAAAGACATGATACCTATCTTCTTAAAGTTATTTTCAGGATTGTTAAATAAGTTAAATGAACTTAGGGAAGTATACTAAATTTTAATGTGTTTTTTGGTTAATTTAAATATTCCTTTTAATGACTAGCGAGTAATCGTCAACAATTTACTTACCTGAGCTGCTATTTTCAAGTACCAATTGTGAAATTGTATAATCATTTACTTACTGATGCAAAGAAATTACTTCTTTTTCAAAGAGAGATAAAACTTAGATATACAATCATCCCTTGATGTATAGAAAGACTGGTCTTGACCTGATAATTAACCTGAAATTCTTGAAAAAAAGAGGCTATGTTCAATTCATTGTATTCTCTTTTTAAAATGAGAAGCCTTCACGTTTTAGCTGTGTGTATGTTCAATATTCCTTTCTTTCCTGGGCTTTTGTCTTATTTCATGTCACAAAAGGCCACTGGCCCAGTTAGTGTCTTAAACATTGTATAGGAAGAAAGTCCTTTATAGGATAAAGATGGTAAGTAGTATGCTAACAAAGAAAGTGAAACATGAATTAATTTAATATTAAGTGTGTAATTTTAAGTCATTTCAGAGGTCACCAAAATAATTAAGCCTATTTTGTCCTGGTTATTAATTTTGTGGAGCATTTCAGTGAGATTGGGCCAAGTGTGACGTGTCCTTGCTTTTTTCCACTTTGTGTTGGAAAGGAAATAAGCATGAAAACTCATTTGCAACTAACCCCAGCAATGAAACCCAACAGTATGGCTACAGATTCCACAGACTGTTGTAGATGTACTCACTTAAGATAAGAAAGATATGTAGCTTGTAAGGAAGGTAACAACAAGCCCCAGAGAGCCCCAAAGGTGTCGAAGTCTTGTCTAGATTCTAGTTTTCTGGTGTGCTGAACTGTCTCTGCAACCTTAGAAAAGTTACTACAATATTTTTTCTTTAAAAAAAGTTTTTGATTGTGGAACATTTTTTCAACAATTTTTTTTATTTTTCAAGTACAGTTGACATACAATATTACATTAGTTTTAAGTGTACAACATAGTGATTAGATATTTATGTAACTTTCAAATTGGTTACCTTGATAAATTTAGTACCCATCTAACACCAGATATAGTTATTACAGTATTATTAACTATATTCCTTATGTTATACTTCACATCCCCATGACTATTTTATAACTACCAATTTGAACTTCTTAATTCCTTTACCTTTTCCACCTATTCCCCCCGCCCCCAATCTGGCAACCATCAAAATGTTCTCAATATCTATGAGTTTATTTCTTTTTTGTTTGTTCATTAGATTCCATATGTAAGTGAAATCATATGGCATTTGTTTTTCTCTGTCTTACTCCACTCAAAACAATACCCTTCAGGTTCATTCATGTTTTTACAGATGGCAAGATTTCATTATTTTCTTATGGCTTATTCCATTGTATTCATGTATCACTTCTTTCTTTATCCATTCATCTACTGATGGACAGCCAGGTCGTCTCCTTATCTTGGCTCTTATAAATAATGCTGCAAGGAACATGTGGATTCACTGTCCCTTCAAAGTAGTGTTTTGTGTTTCTTAAGGTAAATATCCAAAAATGAGATTACTGGGTCCTTCTTTGTCTCTTGTTATAGCCTTTGTTTTAAAGTCTATCTTGTCTATTATAAGTATTGCTACCCAAGCTTTTTTTTTCCCATGTTCATATCTTTTCTACTCTTTAAGTCTGTGTGTGTCTTTGGATCTGAAGTGAGTCTCTTATAACAAGGCAGCATATGTAAGGGTCTTGTTTTCTTATTCATTTAGCCACCTTATGTCTTTTGATTGGAGCATTTAATCTATTTATGATGAAAGTAATCATTGATAGATATGTAGTTATTGCCATTTTATTATTCATATTTTTTATTTATTTTTTTTATTCTTCTTAAAGAAGTACCTTTAATGTTTCTTGTAATATCATTTTGGTGGCGATCAGCTCCTTTTGCTTCTTCCTTGTCTGAAAGCTCTTTATCTATCTTTCACTTCTAACGGGTAGAATGATCTTGGTTGTAGGTCATTCATTCCTTTTCATCACTTTGAACACTTTGATATTTCTTCTGGCCTGCAAAGTTTCTGCTAAACGAGATGACAGTCTTCTGGGAGCTTCCTTGTAGGTAACTAACCACTTTTCTCTTGCTGCTTTTAAGATTCTCTCTTTGTCTTTAACTTTTGGCATTTTAATTATGATGTGTCTTGGTGGGGCCCTCTTTGGTTTCACTTGCTTGTGTGTCTCTGTGCTCCCTGAGCTCGTACGTCTGTTTCTTTCACCAGGTTACAAAAGTTTTCAGTCATTTCTTCAAACAGGTTTTCAATTCCTTACTCTCTCTCTCTTCTCCTTCTGGTACCCCAATGATGCGAATGTTGGTATGCTTGATGTTATCCCAGAGGCCTGTTAAACTATTCTCTTTTTTTTTGGATTTTTTTTTCTGTTCTGATTGGATATTTTCTGCTACCTTATTTTCTACACTGCTTTATCTAATCTACTGTTGATTCTCTCTAACATATTCTTCATTTCTGACTGGTTCTTTTTTTTATGTTTCTAGTTCCATGTTTATGTTTTCTATCTCTGTTGAAGTTCTCACTGAGTTTATTGAGTATCCTTATAGCCAGTGTTTTGAACTCTGGATCTGGTAGATTGATTACCTATATTTTGTTTCGTTCTTTTTCTGGAGCTTTGTTCTGTTCTTTCATTTGGGATATGTTTCTTCGTATCCCCATTTTGGCTGCGTCTCTGTGTTTGTTTCTATGTATTAGGTAGAGCTGTTATGTCTCTTGGTCTTGGTAGAGTGGCTTTATGTAGTAGATGTCCTGTGGGACTCAATGGGGCAGTCTCCCTGGTCATCTTAACTAGGTGCTACAGGTGTGTCCCTTGTGCGGGTTGTGATTGCCCTTCCATTTTAGTTGAGCCTTAGTTGCTTTTTGTACATCACTGGGAACGATTGACCTTTAGGCTAATTGGTTGTGAGGACTGCCTGTGACTACAGTGGAGGAACTGTTGTGCAAGGGCTGATCCTCTGGAGCAGAATTCTTTAGCAGGGCTCTGGTGCTACTGGGTCTGCCTTTTAGGTATGTCATCTATGGAGGTGGACCAGTGGTGCTTCAGTGCTATGGAGGAATCTGGCTGCAGGGTGTACTGGCCCTGGGGCTTTTTAGGAGGGATATGTCATAGGACAAGTTCAGCTGCTGCCTGTGCCCTGCCTGGGACCACAAGGCAGTCTACACATGTCTTCCATCCTGGAGAGGCTAAGCTACAAACAAAGGCTGGCTGCTGCTCAGAGAGAGGTACGGGGCATGCCAAGGCCCAATGCTGCTTATTTGGGTTTGTGAACCTTTAAGAGAGTTTAGGAAAGTCTACAGCATGAGCCAAGACAGGCTATTTGTATGGAAAACCCATTGGAAGTGGCTTGGGTGGGCCTTCAAGTTAGGTGGGGCCAGGTCTCAGGGAATCACCTGGGGAAGGCAATTAGTGTTAGTCAGATTAATGGAGACTCATATATGGTGGAGGGGGCAGAGCTCAACAGAGAAACAATGGATTTTGCCAGCAGCCCTGCCTAGAGGAAAACTGCCCCTCTAGCCCTAGCCCTGAAGCCAGACAATTCAGTTCTTCCTCCTATGTCCTTGGCACCTTTTGAGTTGCTGCCCCAGAGCTGGAGCTCAGAGCAAGTGAATCTGTTAGGGAGTAAGTCAGCATGCAGGCCCTTTAAGAGGAACAGCTGGCACTCTAGTGGCCCACAGTCTCACTCATCTGCAATCTTCATTGGTTTTCATAGCCAGAAGTTGCTGGGGCTTCTCTTCCTGCCATTGGAAGCCTGGTCTGGGGAGCCTGGTGTGGGGCTGGGATCTCTCGCTCCTCAGGGGGATCTCCATAGCTGCGATATTTCTCCTGAGTTTTAACTGACACACATGGGTGTGGGACCAGCCCATTCCATATCTCCACCCCTCCGACTAGCCTCAAGGTTGGCTTCTTCTGTATCTCCTTCCTTATAGGACTTCCGCTCAGCTAGACTTCAGGTGATTCTCAATGATGGTTGTTCTCTAGTTTGGTTGTAATTTTGATGTGGCTGTGAGAGGAGGCGAGCACAGCATTTACCTATTCTGCCATCTTAACCAGAAATCCAAAAGTCACTACAGTTTCTATGGACAACAGCTTTCTCATCTGTATAACCTCTTTTTTATTTCAGCTTTAAAAGGATATGAATTTATAAGTTTAAGTTGCTTTCTATGAACTAAACTAAGAACCTAACTGCTGAGTATCTGTGGGAAAAATGCAGAGTTCCAAATAAACCATCACATGGATGCTTTTAAAATCCAATAGGCATGGAGGCTGAAACATTAGACCTCTGGCTGGTGTACAGATTGGGAAAGTCTGGAATTGAAGTGCGAATAGCTCTTTTCTGTGTTGGTTAATTACAGACCCCAGAAGGCATAAGTGAAGAACAAAGGATTCAGGAGTTGGCTGCAATGGAAGAGACCCGAATGGCAATTCTGAACAACCTTGAGGAACTTGAACAAAAAATCAAAGATATAAATGACCAGATGGATGAATCTTCTAGAGAGGTATAAACCATGAGTTTGCTTTTCCCCTCTCCATTTTTTCTTTCTTTCCCTTAGCTTAAAAATATTTCTTCCCATTAGGGCATAAGCATTGAAAACAGAATATATAGACGTCAACATGAGCAAACTTTTGTTCAGTGGGTACATGTATAGAGTAAAAATGCCTTTTTTTACATTTCTTTTTTCTTCTTTTTTTAAAAGAAGAGAAACATATTAAGCCATTTTTAATGTACAGTATTTTAACTGATTTTGTCTTAACTAGTACAGCAGGTCCTCTAATTTGTTTAACACAATTTTCTTCTAATGTTTTTCCATTCTAATGTTGATGAGAAACTATAGGAACTTAACTCTTTAGCCTACGATAAAATTGATTTCATTATATGTCATTTCACCACAGTTTCAAGAACCTATTGTCCTGTTAAGTGAGAACTTACTGTGCTTTCTGACTGGCTACAAGGTCTGTAAGCTGAGGTATCATGCATTTAGGTGTTCGAGTTCAAGTCCAACAAACATTTTCTAAGCATGCTTACTGTGAGTTGGATATTATGTTGGTACTAGAGGAGATTTACATGTGAAACAAACATAGACCTAGCTTTCTAGAGGTTTGGAAACCAAGAAGGAGACAGATACAGACAAACTAAAATTCTAGTTATAAAATCATAGCTATAACTGAAAGGAGGCATAATTTTTACATTGCTTCCATGGAGCGAGAAGGAGCAGATAATTCTGCATAGGTAGGATCTGTGTGTCTATACTCACAGATGATGCAGATGGTGCCATAAGTGAAAGGGGACTGCTCACCTGTCAGTTTATGCACAAACCCTGGAAGCCCCTCCCGCTGGCATTGCTAGGAGTACAGTGCTTGCGTGGTGGGCTGAGGGTAATTTTCATTTCCCATGCTGTAGGAACAAACAAAGAAAGACATTTGACTACTCCCAGGATGGTTCAAGCTTGAAACTGAATCTAAGCAAATCGGCAAAGTATTTTTGAAAAGTAAGCAGAAAAGAGGTTATCATAGAAAAATTAAATGATAAGATAACTATTTTTCTTAGCAAATATATTCTGGGCTCTTCAACTTTCTTATATGGGAATCCTGAGTCCCCTGTGGGTTCTCTGGAATGTTCTGTAGTACCCACAATCTAGCTGATACACTAGTACTTTTCGAAATTTATAGCTGTTAAAAATATACCTCCTAAGTGGGCAGCTGAGAATTTCCCTGAAGGTGAAACACCTCTGAGCTATGTTTTGTGTCCTCAGCTGGATATGGAATGTGCTCTTTTGGATGGAGAGCAGAAATCGGAAACAACTGAACTTATGAAAGAGAAGGAGATTTTGGATCATCTAAACCGAAAGATAGCAGAACTGGAAAAGAACATTGTTGGTGAAAAGACCAAGGTAAAAGAAAATTCCATTTGAATGCAGTTTGGGGGATAGGGTGTAAATAGTGGTCTCATTTCATTGAATTTAAATGTCATGTGGATTGCCATGGTTTGTGAATCATGTGTCCTATTCCTGGACTCCGTGGCACTGGACAAAAGTCTTAAGATGAGGTAAGTTGTCACCAGCTAAGAACTGTCAAGTGCCAAGCAGCTGATGCTGAGATAATAGAGCCTGCATAATTTCAAGCGGATATTCATGGCAGCTTTTCCCTCTTGAGAGGAGCAAGTTGCTTTTTTTTCCATCGGCCTTTTTGCTCCTCTGATTCCACTGTTTTGTGTTTTTTGTTTGTTTGTTTGTTTGTTTGTTTAAGAATTGTTTTAATATACTGAACTTCTTTACCACTGGTGCTCTGTAGGGGTGGCTTAAGCATATTCAAATATGGTTGACTTATTTCTTTTCATTTTTCTGTTTATTAAAAAGATGAATGGGAACCATTCATCTCACCTGTCTTGCTTTGCATGGTCTTCAATGCAAGTGCACTGCTCTTTGAAAAATGCATTCCAGTTTTCGGGAGATCTTCACACACTGCCAAGTGAAAACTGTCTGTGAGACACAGTTGACACTTACCTTGGAAAAGATCTTGCTTATACATTTCAGGCCACATCCTGAATGTTAGGTGGTATCTGCTAGGGAAAGTATGAAAAATTACTTGCTGTTTTTAGAATCCAGAGTGATAGTTATGTTTTTTTGTTTGTCTGTTTATTTGTTTATTTTCTATGGGAAATATTTTACTTACTCTCCTCTCACATGCGGATTTAGTTACAGCTGAACTCTGCCTCAACTAAAAAATAAAGTTCCAGTTTGAGAAAGAAAAAGCAAAATGAACTTTAACACATTCTTCCTTGCTCATCATGTTTTCTACTAAGCTGAGAAAAAGAAAACAATTTCAATTGAGTAAGTTGTAGTGGTAATATGTGGAAAAGATTTCTGCTGAATGTGGCTTCCTTTTTATAGGTTCTTTTTTGTTTGAGACCTATAAATAAATGCATTTGATCTTGGTGCCAGAGAATGAACTTGAATAGATATTGTCAGAAATTGAAGTCAGATTAAAAGCTACACATCAATTTCTTGGTTGCCTGCTTGTCAAGATGAAACTGCACAGCTTTTTTATATCAAATTTTATGTATGTTCCTTCTAGGTCCAGACTTTGAAATAGTAATGAACTCATTTGGGTAATAGGTATATATATTTTTTTAAAAGCTCAAAACCAAGTCAAAGGGTTAATTGTCTAGTTCTTCAGTACAGGGGGATTATGCTTTTCAAAGATTCTGCAATGAGACAGCAAGAATCTTTCACCGGAGACATCAGATGTCTTTGTTTTGGAACTTATTAGTATTTTACTGTTTATGTCATTCTGGGAAACTTGTGTGACATAGGAATGGGGTATCATGTTCCCAGTGAAACTTTCTGCCTTCCCCATCCATGTAGTTATGTATCTTTGTATAGCCCATACATGGCATGGCCTACAAATTCTATTTGTCTGTCTATTAGTTAGCATCAGATTCTACACAAAAGTGAAGCAAGTTGAGACAGTGCTGAATCTCACTTCCCAGGGACAGTTGTCTTGTATTATCCAGCCCTAAGGTAGATGTGAAACCCCAGGAACATGGCAGAAATAAGCAAGGAGATCACCTCCTTCCTTATTATTGTTTTGATGGCTTGATAGAGGCTATGCACAAAAGTGGGGGCCTGAAGTATAGGATCAGTTCATGCAGCTGTTAAGGGATTAGTTGGTCTTGGAAGGTGGGATTATTGTCTGTCATCACATGGTGTGAATAATGGCAGAAACTGGCTTTGAGTGAGGGATTCCAGAAGAGATTGAGGGAAGTACAAACCAACTGGGCTAGATGATGTTACTATATATTCTTGACAACCAAACTCAAATAGACTCAGTCCTGCTTGGCGGCATTACTGTTTCTCAAATAAACTTAATCTACCTTTTTATGACACAGTTATTTCATACCTTTTTGATCCCCTTTCTTCCCATTGGCTCTGAGATGATATCACCACCTACTTCACTGGGAAGTTAGAAGCATCCCATCTCTTTACGACTAAAGAAGATTCTCTCTTCCCTTCAAAGACCAGTGCCTTTGACTGTGCTCTAGGCTTCATGCCATCCCACCAGCTCAAGGTCTTCAGTCTTTTTGTATCCCTCTTCCCATAGCCTCTTCCTCTTTACTGGACCTTTACATCAGCATGCCAACAGTATTTGTTTTTAAAAATTATTATGTAAAAATTTCCAGCTACCACCTCACTTCACTTCTCTTCATCATTACCAAACTTTTCAAACAGTTTTTTTTTTTTTTTTTTTTTTTTAGCACACCATGTCCTCTTTCTCAGTTCCCAATTAACCATTCCTCCCATTTCAGCTGTCTTAGACTCCCACCTTTCCATCGGGTTTGCTCCTGTTAAGACGACTGAAGACCTAGGTGCTGCTCAACCCACTAGGTGCTTTTTAGTCCTCTTGTGATCAGATACCTGAGGAGCATACAGGATAGGAGACAACTCTTTTTCCTGACACTTCCTTCCACCTCCCCAGCTTTTTGCCTCCCTGAACCACACTCGTCTGATTTTCTTTCTCTTCTCTACTTATTTATCTGACTTTTCCATCTCAGTTCCCTTTGCTTCTTCCTCTGTTTCTATTGCACCATTTAAGAATATTCATCTCTGATCTGAACTCCCATATTTTGTATCCACACATTCTTTTATCACCATGGCTTTCAATAACCTGTATATGCTGGTGACTGTCAAATGTTTGTCTTTAGCCTTCAACCTTTTTCTGAACTTTTGACTCATATCCTGTGGCCTACCTGACATCTCCACTCAGATATTTCACAGGTATTGCCAGCTGGACATCCCATAACTGAACTCTTGATCTTATCTTTCCCCTTGACTTTCCCATACCTGCTCCCTTCCAATTCTATTTTTCCTACAATTTTCCCAGTCCAGGAAATGGCATCTCTATCCACCTAGATGTCCAAACAGAAACCTGGAAGTAGATCCTGACACTTCTTTCTCCATTACTCCCGCCTCCAGTTGATTATGAAAATATTTCTCAATGACTTCAGGTTCCCTGCATCTTCACTAACAGCATTCCCTTTTAAACCATCAAAATCTCTTCTCCCATTTTCATTTGATTCCTTTTAGTCCATTGTCTTTGCAGCAGCCAGAGTGATTTTTTATAAAATATAAATTAGATCATATCACTCTGGTTTGTGTTCTACTGTATTTTGTATAAATCTAAATTCTTTACCTGTCACATGCCTTTCTGTCACCACTATCCCTTTTTCACACCACTCTTACCATGGCCTTCTTTCTGTTTGTTTAAAGATCCATTCCCCCACCCCTCCCCCAAAAGGTCCCTTGTAGATCTGTCTGCTTTGCCCAGAAGTCCCTTCCTTATATTCCATGCCTTGTGAGTTCTGTCTTTCTGTGCTTAGCTTTGGTATTAGTTTTCCAGAAAAACCCTTCCAGACCTTTCTAGTTCAGATTATGTTTTCCTTGTTGTTCTTTTAGTCCTTTTACAAATCACATTTTATAATTTATATTTGTTTCAGCTTGTTAGAGATTTATTTCTGTCTCTAGCCTGTGAAATAAAGTAAGGCAGTGTTATCCGCTGTTTACCCAGCTCATGGTAGATGCCAGAATATCACAGTATCCTTTGGGAATATTTTCCTTGATCTCCTGCTAATGATGAGTCTAGGCTGGGCCTTAACAGAAACACTGAGCCAAACACCTGCCAAAGAGCTGCATGAGGCCAAGTTCCAGGACAGCTGGAATGGTCTGTCCATGTGCACATGGCAGTGGGCTTAGAATCATGCTGCCGGTCGATGCAGGGCGTAAGACAGAAGGAGGAAGTGGCCTTTGCCCTCTTGGATCTCGTTTCTTTTTCTATACACCTG
This sequence comes from Eidolon dupreanum, assembly GCA_028627145.1. Taxonomy (NCBI): domain Eukaryota; kingdom Metazoa; phylum Chordata; class Mammalia; order Chiroptera; family Pteropodidae; genus Eidolon; species Eidolon dupreanum. The sequence continues at coordinate 100,642,314 of CM053507.1, forward strand.
TTGCTGCTGTCAGATATAAACTGTGGAATGAGAAAACCAAAACCTGAAAAGATCTCCCTGTTGGGCAAGCTCTGATTCAGATGTCGATGGCACATCCTGTAAGCCTGGCTCTAGTTTTTTAGAGGCAAGGCCTGGAGACATAGGAAGAAGTTTTAATAACACCTCAGAGTTCAAATCCTGCTGTGAAATTATTGATGTCGTTTCATTGGCTCTCAAGACCAGTCTTCAGTATTATTTCTTTTAGCTGATTTGGGAACTGTCATTCTGTTTGGCATAGTATGAATTACTATATGTTTTAGGTGGCTATTATTTATTATATGTTACTATATAAAATATAAACTATAGACACAATTATATATACAACATAAAATATAATTAATATATTCAATTAAATATTTATTGAACATTTTTGCAGCAGCTCCCTGGGCTGACCTTTCACTGTCCTTACTGGTGGGTACCACTGTCAAGAGCACCAGTAAACTTGTTTCTATGTGGCCCTGAGCTAAATACCACCTGCCTATTGTATTCTTGGACCATAGTCACATCACAGATAGAGTCTCTATTAACGTGGATAAACCCTGTACAAATATAAATACCTAACTTGAACATCAACCCAGAGATATTTATTTGATGAAGCAGTAAGCAAAGAGTGAAAGGAGAGAGGATTGTTAACCTCTGCTCTAGTGAACTGTTTTAGTTTAATGGGCTTGGTGACTGAGGTGAGGGAAGCCACCAGAACCGTGAAGCTCAGTTTGGGCAAAGGCCTTGTGTGTAACCGGCTTCCCTTCTTTCCACTCTCGCCTCCAAGGCAAAGCCCAATTTGGGGCAAGTGCTGGAAAGATGCTGACTTACGGGTTTGCTTGTGTAGATTTTCCTTCTGTCTTTGTCTATTTATGAGTACATTAAGAATTCAAAACTAAAAATAGTTTTTTAAATTTCCTCTGCTTTTTGATTATCTGTGTGTCATCTCTATTCTTCAGCATCCAAAAATCAAATCGGTTGTACTGAATTTAAGTAAAATGGTGAAGGAAAGGCTCTGCTTTCATGGTCTTGTTGAGTATTTCCATTACCCACATGGTAATCATAAAGCTTAAAGCAGCTTTATGTTTAAGGATCTGTCTTCACACAGATGGACTATGATATCGTGTAGCCATCCTGGGCCACACACTTTTATAGCTAAACACAAAGGTGTGAACTAAAGCTTAAATTGCTCTATGCCATACAACATATTCCTGCATAAAACCCTAAATTATTTGACTTCTTTTTCTACACTCAGCACATATTACTGTGTTTTAAGTGGTTAAATGTTATTCCCCATTATTATTTTGCCAAAGTACCTGTTACTTCCTCCTCATTTTTCCTTCAGAGCCAGGGGAGGACAGGAGCCAGGGTCAGAATTCCTCAGGAAAGTGCTAATGCCTCTTGAGCACAGAGCCTTTGCCAAGTCACAGTCAGTGTTCAGAGGGACCCAGCCCTTCCCGTGCTTCTTTCTTACATTTCAAAGTTAGCTCCCTGGTCAGAGGAAGTGGAAATATATCATGGGATATGAGGATTAAATCGACAGAATTCCAGATTAGGGTTATTTTTTTCTGGTGGTTGTTTGATTACATAAATCCTTAGTGTTCTGATTTTCGAACTTTTTCTGTACTAAATATCTATTAATTGTATAATTAAAATATCGAAATCAAAAGAAAAAAAATCCTGAGAAAGAAATATAAGGAAGTCCCTCCTTAGAGGCAGGCAGAGGATGGATTCTCAACAATCACTGTTTGTTGACAACAGGTCCACATCTTTCCTCTGCAATTCCAAGGTTTGCAGAGTTTTCTGTAGAAAAAAAAGCTTTTTTGTAAGGTTGACACGAGTTGGTTGTGAAGCCTGACTTTGATTAATATTTACACTTGGTGTGAATATGTCTAAGTGGCTGCAGAAATTGTAATGTTTTTGAGCTCAAGGTATTACCTAAGACCTCACTGGAAATACCACATAATATAAGCTATATGAACAGTGTTACTTCTCTAAAATGCAGAATATTCTGAAATCTGGAAGACATCTGGCCTTAAGAATTTCACATAAGTGATTTTGGGCCTAAAACAATTGCCTAACTTATAAACCCACAACCTTTGGGAAATAGAAGGAAAGGGATTCTCAGGGGATTCATCAGAGGATTTTGGATGGACCTCCATTTAAAATGATTGCTTAGGAACTGTGAATTTTATCACATCATTGTATCAATTCAAAACCTGACCCAGTGTTTTACGAAACATGGTTTGAGTACCTAGTGTGCTCTGGATTCCATGCTAAACAGGTTGGAAGTTACAAAAGTCGATCTTATTTTCAAAAAAATCCTATCAAGCTAATGATGTTGCCAGATTTAGCCAAATGTGGTGTGTGTGTGTGTGTGTGTGTGTGTGTGTGTGTGTGATGCTTAGTTTAATTTGAATTTCGAATAAACAATAATTTTTGATATAATTATATCTCATGGCATTATTTGGGACGTACTTACATTAAAAGATAATTTGTTGTTCACCTGAAATTCAAATTTAACTGGGTGTTCTCTATTTTATTTAGCAGCCATGCAAACTAATAAAGCAAGCATATTTTCAGGGTAAACTTGAACCATCTGCTTAACAAGTATTTCATACTTAGATATGATAAAATGATTTTTTCATTGGTATTTAAGAATTTTCTCTGTAGCGTTGGAATTCAAATAGAGCAGCAAGTTAAATTTCAGTTTCTTCCTTCAAGAATACAACTTAAAAGGGAGAAAACTTATATTACTGTCTTCTGACTGCAGATCTAGAAAAGTAAGTAGTCCTATGACAAACTTTGGATTATTATGTTCATTTAAGATTATTGGCAATTCTTGTGTACAAATTCAAATTACTTAGGGTAAATGTATAAATAACCACTCCTGACCATTTCTCTGTTAGAAGAGAATCATTTTATATCTGAACTTGACATGCATCATTTCTCTCTGAATACATATTGAATACTGGAATCTCTCAGCTTCATTTTTCATTTAGTTTACTTGAGGCATTTAATCTGAATGTAAAAACTGGGGACAAAACAATTGGAATGTTACTTGTAAGAGAGGCCTTTTAGACTATGGATTAAAGATGCTAAAGCCAAATGTTTTAAAAACAATTTTTGGTGTGTTCCATATTAGGATCCCGGGTCTTACGTAGAAAAATAAAATTGTAGTTAATTGCTTTTGCCTCTCACATTATCCCAGGTGGCTGAATCAGTGATTCTCAACATGGCTGCATATGAGAAAAGCTAGAGAGATTTTTTAAACACTTGTTCTCTGGCCTTTCTGACTATGTAGAGGCCTGGGAAATAATATATTTAAAAGCTCACTTAAGTTATTCTAATGTGCAGTCAGGGCTAAGAATGACAGAGCTAAATAGCCTATATTTTTATGAGGATGGCAATGAAGTTCCCCCTATTGTCTATCTCTAGTCCCCTTATAAATATTTACTGAATGAGTGAATGAACAACTAACTCACCATGCAAGCAAATATAGGCCCAGTTTTGTGTACTTATTTCTACTTTAATTTGCCTGTGAATAACTTACCTACGGCTGTATATACAATTTAGGAACACCAGTCTTAAATATACAAAATAAGCAGAGTCTGGCAATGAATTTGTGACCTAGCTGAATTTTGCCAGTACCTCAAGAGAGGACCAGTCAATCGTGCTCAGAGAAGTAGCCATGTCTCTAAGGAAGTCTCATTCTACTTTTGGTTTTATAAATGTCCCCTATACACCTGTATTTTCCTGAGTGTTCCAATTCCTTGAAATCATATTTTTTCAACAAAGTTAAATTTGTTAATCAAACATTCATTTTATGTATTTTCTGAAAATAGATTTATATATATAAAAAAAAGTTATACTTTTTTCCAGTTTGGTGTTTGGGAAATATCACTGTGCCTATATTAATTAGAATAGGTGAATTTACCAATTTCAATCTGGGGGGAAAGAATAATGCCCAGTTTCAATATTTTACATGTGAAAAACAAGAATCCCCAAAGCCTGCAGCACCATCTAATTTATCTATTTTACTTTCACTATAGAAGGTGATACTTTCAGTTCTAATTAACTGCTTGCCTAGAACTAATTTTCCCTTGAAAACTTTCTGGGCAATAAATAGAAGAGAGGAATATTAATTTCTATCTGGCTCAGAGTTTGTCTACTTCTAGCTCTTGGAGGAGTGATATCATCTCTGTGGCCCCCTGTGATTTATGGCTGGTTCCACCTGCCACTAGTCCTTTCATCCTTCCCCTTACTTCCTTTGCCCTAGTTTTGGCCCCACTGAGCTTTTGCTCTGAGACCCAGGTAGTGGTCACAGCCTTACCGATAAACCACAGAGGAACTGCAGAAGGTTCTAATGGTGCCTGCTTGCGTAATTCTTCTGACCACCCCGTTGTATGAAATTGCGAAACGTTTTGAGCACCTCAGAAGGAAGGCACTATGTAAACATAAGGTATTTTGTATTAGTTGTTTATTTGTGCTTATTATTAATAACAAAAAAATAAGAATATCAGAGGAATGATTTGATTATTCCTTCAGATTGAGACCTGTGTTTTAGGCCAGTGCCTTTTTGTATTATCATATATTGTATCAGTGTTTTCTATCAAATATAACTTTAAATTTTAGGGCTTTAAACACATGATATTTAATTGGAATGAATAGCTTTCGTATTTGTTTAACTTTCTGTTTGGGACTAGAACTGCTACAAAATCTGGTGATGTAGTATCTAGAAATAGAGCTCTTTGGGTAAAATTCTTTTGCTGTGTTAATAGGGCAATCTTCAATCTTCACACACAGAAAATAACAGATTTTCTTAGCCAAAAAACAATAGGTGTTCTATATTGCTGGTTTTTTTAAGGAAAAAAATTACTAATTCTGAAAATGAAGATTAAATCTAATTGGAACTACTAGTATGTTCAGGTTGCCAGGAATTAACACCTGATAATCCTTTTTATCATTGCTTTCTCCAATACCTACACAAAAGCTGTGCCCAGTGAGCCAACTTACCATTAAAGATGAGGACACTGTATTCATAGTCTGCAAAGATTTAAGTCATGGAATCATCTTTAGATTGATATATGATGTATGACTTTCAGTTTTGTGACTTCTGGATTTAGTCGTTTTGATAAAAAGAGGCATTTTTAAATTAAAATATGCATTTCTAAAATGCCCTTGAAATTTTAAAATTTAAGACAAGAATGGAGACTCAAGGGAATGGGTATAGGTAATGATGTCACATCATTTTAGACTAAACCATAACATCTTTTGTAAAGAATCTAAATATATGTTTACACAGGAAATCTTGGCCATTTGGATGAAGAAATTATAGTAAGTATAATTTAATAGGATGATTTCAGATGTGCTTAGAAGCCAGTTTTATTTCTACCAATTTAAATAGAGTGAACTAAGGAAAGTAAGGTGAGGGCATTTTGCTTATCGAGAGTTAAATTGTGGTAGTGCCCATAAAGTGCTTTTTCTTTTTTTTTTCAATTTTTTTTTTTTTTTTTTTTTTTTTATGGCTGAGAGTATTACACAAGGAGAGAATCAGGTCCAAAATTTACTTCAGGGGTTCAGAGCATCACCAAGGGAACACAATTGGGAAGATCAGCACTAGACAGATTGAAGTTTTGTCTCAATTTACGAGGTGGTGTCATAAGGCTGTGTAATTGCTATATTACAGTATTTGGCTATTATACCCTGGAGAATGGCCAGTGTCATTTTGGAGTGTGTAACTTAGGAGGGATTTAGTGTTATCATCTCCGTTCTCTTCTATTCTCTGATAAGTGTTCTCCTTTTTTTTTTTTTTTTTTTTTTTGGTCACAGTCCGTGTTTCACTTATTTTTTAAGTCAGTCACTGTAGGGAAGCCTGCATCTCTCCAGTAAATGTCACACTTTTAGTGGGTCTGAGCTGCCTTCCTCTTCTGCTTTGTCAGTCTTGCATTTTTACTAGCTCTCTCAGCCTCTGAATTAGATGCTCTTCTTGGAATCAAATTTTCTAATTGCTTAAGCTCTGAAGTTTGCCAGATACCTAGAACCATTTCCGATGCCAGGGTATCATCTAGAGCATGTAGCATGCCTCTGACCTGGGAACAAAATTTTAGTAATTTCCAAAGCTTGCCTAACACATGCCTTTAGCAAATTGGACAAACACAGAACCTGAGGTAAATGCCTACTTTTCTTAGTCTGGTTCTCTGCCAAGTGACCCTGCAAGGCTATCTTATGAATTTGGTTGGCATATTTTTTGTTGTTTGTTGACCTTTGATCAACATCACTGTTGTTTCCTTGCTTTTGTAACATGGTGGCAGGAAGGAGGGAAGGAAGGTAGGATGGGGGTCATTGCCAATACCCAATGAAGTGGACTGTGTTTTAAGAATACAGAAATGGAGGTCCTTGTCCTTACTTCCACTTGTACCCCTTATCCTCATCACTAACAAGATAGGCTTCTATGTTCATAGGACATCTAGAGTTTGTGTATGCTTGTTTGTGTTATCCATAGGAAATGTTCCTAACACCTGCTTAGGTATGAAGGTAATTTCTATTCTTCTATTTTCTGATTTCTGAACTTCAGGAGAAGGTAAAGCTTGATGCTGAAAGGGAAAAACTAGAGAGGCTTCAGGAGCTTTACTCCGAGCAGAAGACCCAGCTGGACAATTGTCCTGAGTCCATGAGGGAACAGTTACAGCAACAACTGAAGAGGGTCAGTAGCAAACAGGAATGTGCCAGTTGTTTTTTGTTTTTTGTTTTTCCAATTAACTTTCACTTACCTCTGACTTCCTTCTTCACATATATAAATTTGCATAAGTTCTGGTCATTAGATATTTTTTAAATAGAAATATTCATGCTGACAATATATATTATTTCATGCTAATTAGTTAAAATTTCCATGTTGGAGTCCTTCACCTAACTTCTAACACAAAAATAATTCTGAGGTCATTCTTTGTAACCAAAGAGAGCAATTCCTGACATGTAACTGTCACCAAGATTGTAGCATTTAAATCAAGTGGCATCTTTCCCCCCATTGTCTTCAGCTTGGTGAGTACTGTTTGCCCTCGAATGTGTTTTTTTCTCAGCTTGATTTTATACTCTTGTTCAAAAATTACCCTATTCTCTAATTTGCTCCCCACCATGCTTATCATTTTGTTTTTCTTTTACTTTCTGCTTCTTAGTGACAATGAATTCATTGGCATGATCACAACAATTAAACTCACAGACCCAAGACACGGCAGTACTAATGCCCTCAACATGATTTTTAAAAACTCAGTGCAGCATAGACCTTCTAGTTGAACTTTACTGGGTTATTCTCCCATCCTTACAGTGGCAAAACTTAACTCGGCCATGTTCTGAAAACAAGACTTCCTACGTGAATACTTTTACAGTCACCAGCAAGGCCACTTACTACTTTGTGGACAACTGAACTGTTTTTTCTAAACAGCAGCCCAAATAAATTTGACCCTGGGGAAGCAGTCATTAAGAATCTTGGACTTACAAAGGAATCATGGAAAGTAATTAGTCCCAAGTGACTAACAATTTATGATTCTACATAAGTAGAAAAGAAGGCTAGTTTCATTCATGTCATTATATCTGTTCTTTCTTGGGAATGGACAAGTTGAAAGATCAGCTAAGATAACCCCATCTCCAAAATGTTCAAGACGACTTTTAATACAAAAATATTTGATGCCTTGAGTATTGCTAGATTATAAAAAAATTATTTAAAACTTTTCAATGTATTACACGAATAAACTGCAGCATTACAGTTCTAGTATTTGTCATTTCTTACCATGTTGAGTAAAAAAGTTACAAAAGTGTTTCTTCCTCTTTACTCATTTTATTGTAAGCTAATTTTGCTGTAATAAAATAAAATTTCTTGGTCCTTGATGTCACAGTTCTCTAGAAATCTTGTGGTAAAAATGCTGAGAAAAAGAATAGTATTTACAAAATTATTTTAGTTTGTCATTTGTTTGTGTTTATACCAATTCACAAGAGGTTGGAAAACTGATTTTTATATTTACTTAGTGCTTTTAAACCCTCTTCCTTATAACTAAAGTTTTTACACAGTTGTAATACTTTATTTTGAGTCAGCAGCATAGTTACATATTTTGTTCTTCCCTTCTTTTAGTAATCCAGTTATTGTTTGTATTCTTGATAAACATTGCTTCTCTGTTTATCAAGAATACAAACGTTATAAAAATTGGTAAATTCTATTAATAACCTGGACTCAGGTTGATACAATTATTGTTTGATTAATCTAGCTTTTGTAAGGTAATTTTATAAGATAACTTCTATAGAATAGATTTGTATATGTACTAAGGATTTCCACTACAAAAGAGAAAAGGAAATGGTGCAGACAGCCTATTCCACTAACAGAAGGCAAAGACTCCTTCCTCTTCCTCTCAAAACAGTGTAAAATTTTTATCTTAAAACACCATTCCTTAGAAGAGATAACTGGCTTGTGGTGGCTTTTGTTCACCTGATATTAAAGAGGTGTTAATAATTCTATTTTTCAGGAATGACTGCCAGAGTAACTCTTCACCAGTCTCGTCTTAATCAGTAAAAATTTCACTGATTTTATGAGAAGTCCATTCATGCTAAGAAATTCCTGTATTATCACAACTCAATTTCCTTCAGACTTCCAACACTTGAGAGTACCACTTCACTACACAGTTTTCACCAAGGCGTTTTAACTAGATTCACTAAATTTGATTTTATTACAACAAACTTCATTAGGTGACAAGTTATACAAAATAAAAAATAAATGAATAAGAAGAAAATTATTTTCTTAAACTATATGTTGTCTCAAATACTTAAACTGAAATTTTAGAATGATTTTATGCATATAACACTATGAATTTATGACTGGGCTTCTTACCTCTAAATCACTGCTTTAGAGTCAGAATAGAGTTTTCATCTGATGTTGATTTTATGGCCTGCAGTTGTATGTAGTTGAGATGGGCTCACCAATTGAATTGTTCCCTAGGATATTAGTGTGGTAAAGAAAACTGAAGTTAAATGAGTCTTTCATTTGCCAAGATAGAGTTCACTATTAAATGCTGGGAATGCCTGGTTAGGGCAGTTTACTTGTGCTTTTGATATTTACTCAGCCGACTGGTTGATTTTAGTCTCTAGATTTTAAAAAAAAAAATTTTTTTCAGTGTTATTTACAATTAAAAGACCTTTTTTCCTCACAACTCTATAATCAGTTTATCATTTATTCTTGGACAAGCCATTCAATTTCAACGGGACTCAATATCCTCATTCATCAATTGAGGAGGTTGTACCAGGTATACCTTTGTACCATTGTCTTTTTCCAGATTCCACAAGTATGCAGTTACAGTGTTGACTATAGTACATAAGAGGGAGGAATGTTCACAAACTCTGAGTCCCATTTAAATTTGCTTTCAGACTTCTCCTTGAGCAGTCATGAGATTATTACTTTAATATCTCCTGGCCATACCACATCTATTCTCTTCTTTTTGTCCTTCTAGGCAAAGAAAACATAAAGATCTGCATGTAAGTTCTGCTATAAAAGTTCTCAGAAAAGTTGTGGAAAGAAAAAAAATAATTGCATTGAATTTTCTTTAGTGAGCTGTTTTATTTCCTTTCACGCCTGGCCTTTGAGATTGCCAGTCAGTAGAGATTTGTAATGTATTTTTAGTGAGTGAAGTTTACTTAAAATTTTCATTCAACTAGCCATATACTTGGCTTTGAGCTTCCTGTGTACATTATTCTTTGCTCAGTGAAATTACTCCTGCCCCAAAATTCTATCCCCTAAATTCTTATTCTTATCTAATATCTTTTAACAGTTTTTTCTCCTTCCAAGTTGTTTTTATTTCACAGTGTAAGTTTATATACACACATTTCAATGGTTTAGATAACTTGATCAGATGATTACACCCGCAGAATCTGAGTGCTGAGTTTAGCTTAATTTTCAACTGTCCTTCCTAGCGTGCTATTTTTTCGTGCAGTTTAAATATTTACGACAAATAAATTAGTGACTCTGTGACCTCCGTGAGGTTCATATGAACCAGATGTGAAGTGACTGACTGACCAGCATAGTGTATGTACTGTGAGCCATATGTCCGCTTTAAATGTAGATTGTTTATAAACTAAAAAAAGGATTTATTAAATTTTTATCTCAGTAACTTTTAGACACAAACCAAGTTTAATGGAAAGACCTTAAAAACAAGTATGTGTGCCTGTATGAATAAATATATTAGCTAATATATCATTTCAAGACTACAAGTCTTTTGTTTCAAGACATAGTACTTGAGTGATCTCATAATTCCTTCAGCAGTGACTTGATTAACTCTGAATTTATTAATATTTTTAGAAGTTATAAGCAGAAATGTCTGATAAACTTAAAATGTCAACCAATAACTTGAAGCCAAAACCACATTTTGTTTGGCCAATTAAAATGTAAAGAAGTATTAAATGATAAATATGTTTTTCAAATTGTTTTTCTTGCTCTTAAACTTTGAGAATCCATTGTCTATGTTGACATAATAATTTTGTTGCTATTGTGTTGGGTGTAATTACATAGTTACATGGTAGCTAATAGCTTTTCTGTGAATCATGCCCAGAATAAAATGGATTCTATAAACTAAAAACATATTCCATTTGATTAAAAGACTTAATTTATCACATAAAAACCAGGAGGGGATGAAGTTAAATACTGATATAAATTTAATTTATCATTTATTAATTTTTCTAACTCCTTTTGATGTTTTGATTGAAAACAAAATGCTCTGGCTCTTTTATCCATGTGGAGCTATGAACCATATATTTAACTTGCCTCTTCCTTTTGTCCATAGATTATTTATAAATTACATTATATATGTGTGTGTGTGTGTGTGTGCGTGTGTGTGTGTAGAACTATAAGCTACATTTATAGTTCTGTCGAAGGCTCCAAAAATAAGGGGGAGTGGTATTAAAAAAAAAAAAAGTAGATTGGAGAATAATTTATATAACACACACACCAATTTCTGCACAGATAACAGATTGATTCCAGTCTTCAGGCATCTCATAGGTTGGAGTGTGCCTGTTTTAAACCACTTGATTTTTATGATTTCTGATCTTTCTTCAATGTCCTGAAAGTAGTGTTACATAATCTTTTGAGTCAGTCTTTGTGATTGATGAAAGCTGTGTTCTATTCTTTCCACAAAAAAGGTTTGCAAACAATTTTAAGGGATTCACAGAAGCCCAATTTAAGAACCCATCTTAAATATTTTTGATTACATATCCCTTTAGTAAAATTATTTGAGTATGCATGCCCACATATATTATATAGATTATATATATATGTCTATACATGCTCAAAATGTATATTTATTTTAAATAATATACATGTACTATTCTATCTGTATATACATTAAAGAACACTTATTGAAAAATTAACTGTTAAAGAAAGAGAAACTAATAATAATTATGAAGGAGGTCTACTATTTACTCTTCTCATCTCAGTGGATTGTATTGTGTGCCATTTGGGGTACATCTATTTCTCTTAGAGACCTCTGCTCTGTTATGTGTGCCAACTTTTGAATCTTTTTTTTAATAACGACAACTTTGGAATCTTGAATTTATTCTTTATATTAAAGTCTCATTTTATTTGAAAATTTGTGGAAAATAGGAATTTTCTTAAGAGACTATGTTATACTTTCAGTCTACAATAATTTTTAGGTTATTTACTGAATTCTTTTTAAACTTCATGATCCAATTTAAAGCCACTTAGTAGACTGAAAACAAGAATTTCTACATCCACAAAACAAGAATTTTTAATCCACAAACTGATGGTGAAATAAATTGTCCTCCGCCCAACCCCCAGACCAGACCCTTTTAATTCCAATGAAAGTCTCTGCTCTAGGGGTTAATTCCAAAAGAGAGGATTATCATAATCTAACCCTGGTCAGTGTTGTAATTGGAAAGATATTTCGAACTGTTTGCTTTTAATAATTTTTTCTTCATATTAAGAAAGCTAGAGCCATTCTGGTGTTTCTTGTTTTCATTTCCTTTTCTCCAAAGGATGCTGACCTGTTGGATGTTGAGAGCAAACACTTTGAAGACCTGGAATTTCAGCAGCTCGAGCACGAGAGCCGTCTGGATGAGGAAAAGGAGAACCTGACCCAACAGCTCCTGCGCGAAGTGGCTGAATATCAACGGAACATTGTTGCTAGAAAGGTACTTTGCCAGATATCACTCAATGTAAAAAATCAAAATACACCACTCACTATGTGGCAACAGTAATAATTAATATAGCTATAGCACGTGTCTTTCTACCTGTCTTTACATCTGAATAACTTTGTATGTTTAATCGCATATCACATTTAGCAGTTTATGGAGCCTGCCATCTATATGCCAAATGGTGCTCCAAACTAGATAAACTGAGACATGTTACAGTCATTACTACTTAATGCTGTAGATGCATCTATGAATAATATCTATTTTTTTGCTTTTATGTGAAAACCAAGGCAGAGAAAATTAGAAATTTAGATACTTGTTTTAAATTACTTCCTCTTGCAATCATAGAAACTAGATTCAGAATAATTATATGAATGAAGCTTATTTGAGAATTTTCTCTGTGTCCATTGCCCAATAGTTCTCAAAGCAGGATGACAGCTTGTCACCATTAGAAATAGCCCCGTAGATTGCCATGCACGTTACTGATCCCACCCCACCTCTAGCACCCAGACGTCCAGCCCAGAATTCAGCTCTTGTTCCAGAATTTAGAATCACACACCAGCTCTCTGTACTAAACCCATAAAATTGAGTGAAAGGAAGAGAAGGTGACCTCTTAAGCTCTCAGTTTAAATAAGAAATTCTATTGTTTTTTCTTATGAGGAGTCTCCCAAGATGATGTAAAAAATTCATTTTTAGTTTAAAACAGGATTTCCTGTTGACTTCTGGGTTCTTCAAATAGATTTCATCACTTGAACTGTATCGGGTAAAGAAAAGCCGTGAGTTTGGCAGGTCAAAGAAAGTGCCTCACAGTCTCTGGGTAATAATCACTGCCCATCATCAGTGAAAATGTGGTCACTGTTATTCCAGCTGTAAACTTTTCTCCCTTTTACAGGACACACTGGCAAACCTTTAAATGTCTAATGTGCATCTTTCTATGGTCATCTTGTTTTCCTCCAGGAAAAAATTTCTGCATTGAAAAAGCAAGCAAATCACATTGTCCAGCAGGCTCAGAGAGAACAAGATCATTTTGTGAAAGAAAAGAATAATTTAATAATGATGCTGCAAAGAGTAAGTATATTCCTTTGCAGCACTGGTTGCAATAAAACACGGATTTCAACTTGGAGGAAGCTGCTTCCTTCAAAGCAGGTGTCTTTTAATAAACTGAGGTTCTGAAAATGACTAACTATAATTCAGAAAATAAGCAAGGATGTTTCCTTTATGCTATTCTGTGGTATGAAAATCTAAACTGTGGAAAATCTGTATGTTTCTGATTTTATTTTATTTTTTAATTATATTTTTCTTCAAATAAGTAAAACATGTTCTGTTTTTATACAGCTGTCAAACATTTTGGTTCAGCTGCTCTGGTGTTTTGAACTCCAGTTATTTGTGTGTGGGTCTTCCCGGCAAGTGCCACATTGGATTCAGTTCAGGCTAGGTGGCTAGGTAGAACACCCCCACATGAGTGACAAAATCATTCTCACCCAAGGGATAGTGCATACATTACAGTACCTAAAGTGGCTACATGGAAAGGGATTCCTTTGCCCAAAATGCAGACTGATTTCTTGATGTGATCCCTAATCTAATTTCAGGAATAAGGCACCAAAAGTTAAAGTTAATGAGGCTAATCTCCTGCCTGAGCTTTACATGCAAGCCACTTTCTAGGAATATGACACTTGGGATCATGAAAATATGAGGTGAACCCAGAATGATGTGCAGAAAAAAAAAAACAAATTCAGAATGATGCATTAAAGTATGAGGCTGTACCATGGTCCTATGTAGAAGAAACATAGCCTGGGGTATTCCTGTCTTAGCTACTTTTAGTTTGAGACGAAAGAGGAAAATTGGTTCTTCACATAGAGTTATGAGTTCACATGAGGTTCCTCTGTCATCCACACTGATCCCTGACAGCTCTCCACTTCTTGCTTTTCGGCACCTAGAAATCTCTGAATGCAGGGGTACTTTCTTTCTCTGTCTCCTGCTCCAGGGAAGAACTCTACTCTAGTGCCATTACCCTGCCCATCACTATTTACACTTGGCATACAGAATTAAATTAGATAATGTAACTTAGTATTTAGGTAGTTTCTGAAATTTTAGCAAAAAAAAAAAAAAGCTCTAGGGATAGATTTTAAAAATGGGTAAGCACATTCATAGAAATACCATTTCCTAATTAAATTGTATAAAATATAATTATCTTGTAAAAATTGTGGTTCACAAGTAATAAGACTTTTTTCCCCAAATTGATCTATAAATACATCTCAATCCTGATAAAAATCCCAATAGACATTTTGTAGAAATTGACAAGTTGATTCTAAAATTGATTCTCATTATTCATGGATTCTGTATTTGTGATTTATCCTCCTCACTAAAATTTGTTTAGCAGCTGAACCAATCAATACTTGTTATGCTATCATTCATAGATATGCTCGGAGTGGTGAAATTTTGAGTCACTTGACATGCAGATCTCCTAAGGAGGCAATGCCTTCTTTTTTCAGGCCCTCATATGATAAACGTGTCTTTTTTTGTGGACTATTTAATGCCATGTTTTCACATTATTGTGCTTTTTATGGGTGATTTTGTTGTCTAAAATGGCTCTCAAAAATAACACGAAAGCACTGTCTGGTATTCCTAAGAGCAAGAAGACTGTGATGTGCCTTATGAAGAAAATGGGATGTATTAGATAAGTTTCATTCAGGCATCAATTATGTTTCTTTTGTCTCTTAGTTCAATGTTTGTGAATCAAAAATATGTATTAAGTAAAATGTTTTTAAACAGAAACACACATAAAACAAAATTGTGTATTGATCAGGTACTGAAAATATTGTGACCAGAGGCTCACAGGAACCCAACCCTATAATTCCCCTAGGAGCAATGGTTCAATATTTATTAATTCAGTGTTCATGGCAATGTAATAGAACATTAACTGTGCAAATAATGTGAATTAACTGTATATAAAAAGGCAAAGGGTATTGCATAGCCAAAACAACTTTGAATAAGAACAAAGTTGGAGGATTTATATGATTTCAAAGTTTACTATAAAGCTATTATAGTATTTAAAACTACTCATATGTGTGTGGTGCTGGCATACAAATAGACATAGATCAATGGAAACAAACAGAGAATCCAAAAATAGACCCACACATATACTGTCTATTGATTTTTTTTTTTTTCGACAGAGTCTCTAAGACAACCCTGTAAGGAAAGGAAAGTCTTTCCAACAAATGGTACTAGACCAACTAGGTAAACATCAAAAAAAAGGAACCTCAACACCATCTATCCTCACACCATACGTATAAATTACTTTGAGATAGATCATAGACCTAAACATAATAATTGAAATGACTAAGTTTCCAGAAGAAATTACAGGAGTGCAAGTAAACCTTCATAGCCTTGGAGGAAGCAAAGATTTCTTAAAGAGGAAATGACAAAGGACTGTAACTGGAATATATTAAAAAGTCATAATTCAATAATATATAAACACCAAATAAATAATTTTTTTAAAAAAAGCAGTCAAAAGACTTGAATGCAATAACTTCACAAAAGATCTATGAAGGGTCTATAAGTCACATGAAAAAATACTCAGCCTCATTAGTCCTCAGGGAAATCTAAAGTTGACTAAGCTTAATAGATTTTATGTTCCTTCAGGAAAAGGAAAATCTTTGTAATTTGGAAAAGAAATACTCCAGCCTCTCTGGGGGGAAAGGGTTTCCTGTCAACCCAAATACTCTAAAAGAGGTAAGCTATGATTTACATGTGCGCTCATATCACCTTAGAAATCAAGAGATGTACCTCAGTTGTATGTGATTAACTGAATTGGAAAAACATTAACTTAAATGACTTAAGAAAGCACTCAATGCTTTGATAGCATTCCTGCCTTTTATTATTTATGCTTCAAGGATTTCCAGGATTATCTTTGTGTCTAAAGCAAATGCACTCTGTGTGTGTGTGTGTGGTGTGTGTGTGTGTGTGTGTGTGTGTGTGTGTGTGTGTGTAGACTTTATTTGACAATGACACTGTAGGTTAACTTGGAGTTTCAAAAAATTTAGGATCCAGATCAAGATTGGTCTTTAATTATTTTCTTTACTTCCTGCAATTTCCTTTCTCAGTTCTTCCTCTTTCTTATTTTACTTATTTTTCTCCTAAGTCTTATATAACATGAAAATGGTCCTTAACATTTGAGAAGATAGTTTGGTTTCTTCCTTTTCTCTTTTTATTTTTTCCCAATGTTGTTCCTGCCATTTTTCTCCTAAATTGGAAAGCTCTGTTTACATTAAGATATACATACTCTTTATCCCAAACATTCACTTTCCTCAGTCTGCATTACCACTCTTTCTCATATATCTCTTTATAGAGCTACACTGCTATAATGGTAAACTATTTTAACCCTAATTTGGAAAAGTATATTCCTGACTGAGAAAGAAAATAGTTTTTTTTTTTTTTTTATTTTCTTAAAAATGTTAAAGCAATCTTGCTTCTACATAAGCATTTGCATAATAATACAAAACCTGATTTATAAATTACTTTTAAAAAGACATCAGAATTAGGAATTCCTACATAGAAAGTATTGTACATATGTGTGTGTAGGTATGTGAAGTAAATGATCATCACATAACAGGAATGCCTAATGTGTATCTCAGAAGCATTTTATGAAGTATTTCTACAAAAACTTGATCATGTCATTAAGTTTCAGAGTTTCTCTCCATTATTCAGAATACAGAGCTAGCAGATTCACTAAACTGAGGGATTGTTAATGAAGTGTAGTAGAGGAAGATGTCAGTTAGGTGATCAAGGACCAGGTCTTATGAGTCATATTAAAAGAATATGACTTATGTTATGTGGATATGAAGCCATTGAGTGGTTTTAAGCTGGTGGGTGACATTGTTTGATGGCCATTTGTTAAAGATCACTCTGGGCTGCTCTACTAAATTATAAGGAGTAGGAGGAAATGCTGGGAAACCAGTATGGCAGCGATTGCAATAATACAGGCTAGAGATGCTGGTGGTTTGGCAGAGAGATAGAGAGAATTAGCTGGATATAGTTATATCTTGGAGGCAGAGCTGACAGTTCTTTTTGATAGACTAGATGCGGGAATGAAGTAAATTAAGAGGTGTCAGGGAATGATGCCAGTATTCCAGTTTGAATAATGAGATGGATAGTGAGTACCTTTACCTGAGATAGGGAAGACTGGGGAAAGAATAGGTTTAAGAGGGAAGATAAGCAGTTTTGACTCTGGGCTTAATGAGTTTGAAGGGCTTGTGGCATCCAATGAATTAAATAGGTTTCAAGGTCTCTTTATCTCTTAGCAGAAGAATAAAATCTTTCCTTTTCTATTTAAGAGTCGTTCTTTTTCTCTGCAGACTTCCTGATGTCAAAAGGTCATTTTGCTTTTTGACTTATTTTTACCTGTGTGCAATTCTGATCTTTGCTGAGTAGCTATGTGTTCTCTTTTGTGATTGGGAGCCAACTTTGACTCTCGACATGTTTTGATTTTCTTTCTTCCTTTCTTTCTGTATTCTTCTCTCTCTTTCTCTCTCTCTCTCTCTTCTCTCCCTCGCTTTCTCTTTCTCTCTCTCTTCTGAAGGAATCATGAATTTATAGCTAACTCTTTTAAACAAGTCCCACTTTTGACAAATGACATATATTTTTGAAGTAGTTAATTAGGTTGTATGGTCTATGACTCATATAAGGAATCAAACCTTGGTTTTGAAACATTCTACTGTCAACTGAGCAAAGAATAACTCAAAGTTGTTACTCTTCCTTCTGATTCATTATCAAAGATAAAATGAAATTTGACAACCTAGTTGTCAACTTCTTGTCTTCAATTTAATCTTATAAAACTTTACATAGTATCCATTGTCCTTATCTGAAATACAAGACTATATTCAACAACCTTTTGATATCTCCACTTTATAAACAGTCAATTTCAGCTTTTGTCATAATTTAAATTCTTAGTAAAAATCTCACTTTCCAGCCTGGAATTTTTGCTTCACTGGCATAGTGATATCTTACCTTTCCTGGAGCAACCTTTTGAGGGATTGATAGGCTAATAGAAAAACCTGAGTGTTAAATTTAACACTGTTTACTTTTTTTAAAAAGGTATTACTTTATACTCTTTATTCTTTTTTCATACTGTTTTATTGATGTGGTGAAAATCATGATTGGTCTGTACGATTACTTTCCATAAAAATTTACAACTGCTTTTTGCTCAAATATAAATTCTAGAGTTTTGAAGAACATAAATTTTGATTCATGGGTATTTTCTCTAAGCTAAAGCTAGAACTGAATCATCGAATTTAAAGTAACTGGGAATTCCCTGTCCTGAGGGTACAGTTGGGAGTTGGGTTAGCTACTTTCAATCTAAACATGCTGGAGTTGCAACTCCACCTTAGCGCACACGCGCGCGCGCGCGTGTGTGTATCCTACTAGAGAAAACTCACAAGAGGCAGTGTAGTTTCTATTCTCATTTAGTTGAGATACCTAAAAGCTGGATTCTATTACAAATAAATTACTGTTTTATAAATATCTGAGGGCAAAAACCAGTAACACTCAGCCCACTTTTACTCACACTTTAATTTGTCAGGAAACAGAAGAAGAGGGCAAAATCTAAAAATAAAGACTTGTGGAAAAGGTTCTTGAATTAGAGTTAGTGATTACACTGTCAATTTTGTATCTCAGATTTTTGCTTGTGTGAATGTTCTAAATGTTGTGCAATGAAACCTCATTCAGTCAACAGAATGAATGTGAATGCCTCTGGGTATTTTAAAATAAAAAATATTGGGTTATTTATAATATAGTCATCTTGATTTCACCAGAAAAAAAATATTTTTAATGTTTGAAATATCATTTTTCAAGATTAAGCACTATAAATCCATTTTAATTGCTGATTATTTCCTAATGAAACATTTGATAATACCACAAATATCTGGCTGTGCCGCTCTAAGCTCACTCCATTGTACTGGAGCATTAATACTCTCGCATGCCTCAGCTTTTGCTTTTTTCGTGTTTAACTTCTGAATTCCTCCTTTTAGGGCTATATCAGTGTAAGTGAAATTAACGAGCCATGTGGCAATGCCACGAATCTATCCCCTTCCACTCAGTTCCCTGCTGATGCTGATGCTGTTACCACTGGGCCTACCACAGCTGTGCTGGTGAGCCAGCCACAAAATAAAGAGGTGTGTTGGCATGACATTTCATTCATTCACTGCTTTCCTCATGTCAAAAATTAACCCATGGTTAACTGAAAATGAGGGTGTGTATGACATGTATATGTCTGGTCGACGAGAGGGCCAAAGTGATACTGAGTTTGATAAACATATCAATTTGGAGGAACTGCTCTGCTAGTTATACTAGAAATCACGATTATATGTTACAGAGAGGACCACTAGGAGAAGTAAGTTCAAAAAATTAAACTCTATGTCATAGCACTCTCACTCAATCTAGTTTTCTTAGAAACCAAAAGTCTTTCTATAATTGTTGGTTTAATTCACCTTTCCTCTGACTTTGTTTTCTATTATGTTTTTCAGCATGATTTTTAAATGTTATGCCTTTTTAAAACATCTGAAAAATAATAGTAAATGAAAATAACCTTCTACTGATCCAAGTTGTTTGAAGGGTGGGGTTTTAACAAGTGGCTAAATGCAAAGATACTGCCCATCATTTATGGCTACTTGATTAAAATATAAGAAAAGAGAATAATCAGATTATTGATTTCATTTCTTTGTCATATCCTTTCATTTCATCTGGACACATTTTTCTTTCTCCTATAAAGCAAAGATCACCTGTCTGTTCTGGATCTATGTTTCCTTCCACACTTTCTCCTCATCCTATCACTCAACCTCCACCAGCCCCTTGGCCTGAAGTCATGGCTCCTTCTGTCGATCCTTTCCCTTTAAATGACACACCTCCTCCTCTACCAGCTAAGAAACACAGAAGGCAGCAGCAGCAGGATCAACAGGTAATTAGGAACTGAGGAACTGGTGTTCAGAGTTTGGAAATTTGATCTTGACAACAAAATTACTCAGGTGGAATCTTCAACTTTTCCAAGTGTATTTTTTAAAAAGACAAAGTGCATATTCCTTTGCTGTTTTTTTTTTTTTTTTAAAGGACATTTAGTATGTTATGAGGTTGTTGGGAGTGTTATAAGATTTGAGTTCTTGATTGTCCTCTCCTGGCTTTTGATATGTTTGAGCACATCCTCATGCTTCAGTTCCCATTCAACCAAAATACTGCAAAATAATAATAATCATTTCCATAAAATCCATGGCATAAAAAGTTGCTGTGTCAACCATAATAATAGACATCATTCCCTTGCTATGTGTCAAACTTTGCTAAACATTTTACAAATAAATGTCTCATTTCTTTCTTCTAACAATCCCATGAAATAAGAACTCCATGTTGACATTTAGGTAACTCAGGTTCAGTGTAGATAAATATTTTGTTCAAGGTCACCCAATAAGAAGTGCATTTGTCTTATAGAACAGTTTTTATTGACCAGATTTTTAAATAAATGATTTATTATTCTTAATGTTGCCCTCCTTTTACTACATTCAGTGCATATTCATGCTCAGGTATTAAAAAAAAATCTGTTTTGAGGCTACTTCCAACAATGATCAAATTCCTGTATGAATTTGGCCTTAGAAGATCTTAAAGAGTCATAGTCACTAGATTTCCAAAGTAGGTGAGCCCTGCTGTGCTATGCCCAGCCCTTAAATTTCTTGAAGGTGCCTTTACTATCTATTATTTTTTGTGGAAGGACGGTATCTCCCCACTACCTTACATTAATAAATATTAGCTAGTATAAGTAGATAATTGTAAAGTTAAAATGCAGATATTTTTCATGATTGACGTGTATGAAAATTGTTAATCAATTTGGTAACTCAAATTTGCATGAATTTTTACACATTTCAAAAGCCTAAACTTAGTATAAAAATGATCAGACCTAAAGAACCTTTCATTAGGAAATAACTTTACTAGCGAAGACATTTTTTTTTAGAGGCCAAGAAAAATTTGGGTAAAATTTTGCCTTAGAAATCTAAAAAAAAAAAGGAAATAGTCAACAAGAAAATTTTTTAATGTGAGGTATTACTACAGAGACTTCTTGGCCAAGAGCTCTTTTAAATAAAAGAATAACCTATATGGAAACATTATGTGGATTTGGAGTGTGTTTATGTGATTGAAATATTATTCCAACGTTAAAACAGCTCCCCTGTTTACTCGCTCTTTCTCTTCATCTTCTTCCTTCTCCCTTTTCTTGTTCTCCTCACACTGGGATCTGTGCCACCACACAGAACTGTCCAGACAGACAAGGGGAGAAAGTGCTTACTTGCTTTGTCCACTGGCTGTTCCGCCATCCACATGGCGACCATCATAATAATTTGTAAGTTGTCCTGAGGCCCCAAGGCAGCAGGCACTACTGAGAGTGAAAGGTGGATTTTTTGTTTGTTTGTTTCTAGGATCAGTAGTAAATTCTCCTAGTGTCTGTGTATCTTACCAAATGCTAGCCCAAGCCTGTGTTAGTGAACACAAGTATAAGGTGAATTGTTTTAATTCTGTTAAAATTCCCAAACTTCTTTGTAAATGCATACTTCTTAATTACTTCAGTGACCAGTTTCAATTAGTCAAGTTTTGCTATTCTGCTTTACATTTGCATTTAAAGCACTTTAGAAGTCTGGAAGAAAGGAAAAAACAGCATAAAGAAGGCCTCTATCTGAGTGACACTTTGCCTCGAAAGAAAACCACACCTTCCATATCCCCACATTTCAGCAGTGCTACCATGGGGAGAAGCACCGCCCCAAAGGTAGGACATGGGAAAACCATGCGCTTCGCATTCAGGGTGTCTTCTTGTCCTTATGTTGACTGATATCCAAAGGTCCTTAAAGAAAAGGCTAAATAATAAACCATTAAATTTGCTTGATGAGCAGATGTTATAACTAAATTGCATATTCTGTCTTATTCAGAGGACATTTTGAATTGTACTCTGGGACCTGGTCCAGGGTCTTTTCTATCACCACCGCACAAGCAGTAGGTGACATTCACTTACATGACAGACTCCCATGGCTGCATCCCAGATTTGCAAATTGGAGAATCTAAGCTCTGGTTTTCAGGAGTGATAGCAACAAATATTTATTGAGTCATGTCTGAGCCTGACACTGGGCTAAGTGCTTTATGTGGGTTGTCTTATTTTAAAATCCATCAACACTATTTAGTAGAGGAACTAATTGTTATCCCCATTGTACATATGGATAAACTGTGGTAGAAAGAAGCTGACTAGCCCAAGTGTCTTCAGCTGTTTAGCAGTGAAGCTGGAATATGAACCCACGTGGTCCAACACCTAAACCCTAATTCATATTCTGCCAACATGCCTGAGGAGTTGTTGCAGGAAGAGGAGGAGAGGCAAGTGAGGAGTTTCTGAGGGGGTCAGGCATTTGGGCCCTTTCTTTGTTTTAGTCTATTTTATAAACTTGTGTTCCAAGAAAATCTTACATAAGAGATTTTGCTACTAAAAAGAGTGATAAATTGCTGGAGTAGTTTATAGGTTTCTCCAGTTTTCAACCTACTAGATAACTGGAGATAGATGGAAATTGGTGTACCTGTTACAGGGTAGATCTCTGTCCTGGTGCATGATGTGCATGCGTTCTTGCCCCTGCATCTGCCCTCTGCTCCTTGTGCATGAAGAACTCTGAGTTTTTTTCTAAGGTGGTTTTGGACAGTGTTTCCCCATTTTTTGGAGTTGCTGCCACTGGAAGAATTGCTGTGATGTCTCCACATGGAGCTCCTTGGGAGGAATGGTGACTGTCCTTTACCATTGAGCATCCACAAACTGGATGAAAGACCTCTTTCTTCGCCTTCTGCGTTTAGATAGGAGTTACAGAAACAGGGAAATGGTCATGTCCCGAAGGACTGTTTTGGCCTGCAGTTTGCCTGAAGTTTTTCCTCTCGGTTCGCACAGGCTCACTTGCCCCTGGGACAGAGCAACAGCTGTGGCAGCGTGCTCCCTCACTCGCTGGCCACGATGACCAAAGACTCAGAGTCTCGGAGGATGTTCAGAGGTATGTACCTTTTAAATCAAATGTCATGTATTTTGTTAAGCATTATAAGTCCTCAGAGAGAGGTAGGGAGAGCAACGCTGAGGATCGTTAGAGAGGAGATCAAGCAAAGTCCTCAGTTCTACTCTTAATGTGTCCCCTTTGAGGAGGGATATGTATATCCTTATTGTTGTACTAAGGTAACTTTTCCTGTATGTGTATGTAGCTGGTATGTTTTAAATATTGTCCTTCATAAATTCAATAGACTTCTCAAACCAGAAAGGGCCCTAGAAAATTACTAACCTTCCCATTTGATAGGTAGAAAGAAAAGAGAGCCTGCCGAGATCCAGAGAGATCACTAAGCACTTAACTATGTCGCCTACCTGATTTGTGACTGAGCCACTGTGTTGAACCGTGTGCTAAAGACTCACTGAGCTGACACGGTAAATAGAGCGCTAGTGGCCCAGGACAGAATTCTCTTAGGCTTTTTAATGTGGTTTGAGCTTTTATGCTATGCGGTTGTTAGGTTTCAGGTAGACTTTGATTCTCAAAATGTGTTATTTCTTTGTAAAAATACATTGCATTTATAATGGGGTTCCCAAATAGTCTTTGTGGGGCTACAAGAAATTGCTGTAATGCAGTTTCAGGGGTGAGCTTCTCGATGAGCAGATCAGATTTATTGTGTTAATAAAGTCATTTAGGTCAACTTACATTGGCCCTCACTTTTGAGCAGGCGTGGTACTAGAAACCAAGAATGCAAATGAATAACATGATCCTTGCCCTTGAAATACTTGTAGTCTAGTGAGGAAGAAAGGCCCATAACAGATGATTTCAATAAAATGTGGTAAATGCATGATGGAAGTATGCCAGGATATAAATTTGAATGCTGATAGAGAAGTGGGCATTTGGCTCTTAAATGCATTCATGCATTGTGGGTTTGAAGCCTTTTCTTCCAAGCTGGCTGTGATTCAATTCTGACTGCTCAACCTCTCTGGCAGTGGTACCAGGGGGATGAAGTTTTCTATCAGAAAAAAAAGAAAAATAATTATATAGACATTTTAGTTTATATACACATATGTACATATGTATATATAATGTTTTGTATGTATATATATATCGCTTGAATGAAGTTTCTGAATCATTACTAGAAGTGATTTAAGAGTTAATAGAGGCTATAGTAGTCATAAAAGAGGTTCATAACATATGATAGATTTATAATGTTAACATTTAAATCAAATACATTTGATTGAACTTCTCTTTTATTTTCTTTATTGTAATTTCTTAATAAGCTAAAAATATTTCTGGTGATTTATAAATAATGAACATATTTGAGTATATTTTGGTTGTCATTTATTACCATTCATTTGGGGGTCAAGTCTACGTTCTAGTGCAGCATTTTTCTGTGATTTTATAGACTTCTTTTTAAATCAATTTTCCCACTGGCTAAAGACATCAAAGCTTGGATTGACCCCACACTGTACTTTATGTTGAAAGTATTTTCTTAAAACAGACAGTAAGAAAAAGTAGACCTTTATACTAAGTGAATGGATTTATAAAAATCAAGAGTGTTAACATTATCATGTAAGAGGATTCTTGTGAGAGTATGGTAAAACTGAAGGAATGTTTGATCTCAATATTGCTAATCTCTGTTTTCTCCTCACAAATGGGAATCCACATGCTGGATTCATACAGGAAACCTGAACCAATTCCCTGAGGTCATATTAGGGATGGACCCTCTGAAAAATATGTTCTCGTTGACCTTTTTGCCCTGGTTCTTCACTGGCAGGTCTTTTGTACACTCTGGAAGATGGCAGCTTTAGTCTTGTCCTACTGCAGCTCTAACATGGTGTTCCTTAAAGAGTTTGTGGTGCTGATGAGGCAGCTTCTGAGGAAATAGAGAACCATCATATGCGTTAATCCAAGCAGCGGGTGTGATGTGTCTTGTGAGGCCCACCTTCCTCCCTTGGCTCCTCCTACCAGAGGAAAAGGAGTCAAGGACAGCAGTGGTTAGAGCCATAGCTGATCGTAAAGCTGGCAGGATTTTCTGCTAAGCCCATACTGGTGCCCACAATGACCAGAAGGGATGAATCACAATTTCATTTATAATTGTTTCATTAGCATTTGTTGGCTTCATTAAAATAGCAAACACAAGTAAAATGCCATGCTTTTGAAAAAGTTGGATATAGCTCATTTAATAGATCTTATCATTTTTCTTGACTTTAACACAATTAACTTAAATGAACTATTTTTTTGCTGCTTATTCATAATGGATACATCAAGGACCATGGTGTAAGTATAAGCCTTCCTTCAACCAGCACCATTTAAATAGAACTGACCACGAGAATCATGCAAACGAAGATCTCTGAGAGTAGAGTTTAAAGCAGAGCCCAGGAACTTGGCTCTTAGAGTTGTAATGGTTATTGGCTTTTGTACAACTTGTGAACTATTGCTTTGGAAGCTTTAGCACAAATGAAATTTTTGTCCTTTTGTCTTCTGTTCAATGCAGGAAAGTCCAAGAAAGGTATGACAATCTTCCTTGTGTGGTGTTTTGTTTCTACCAAATAGTGAAAGGTCATTGTCAAGTCATCTTTAAGAAATGATCAGATTCAAAATTATACAATAGTGAATTTTTAGTGTAATGCATATTTCTTTTACACAATAGAGAAAAATTATTGCACATTTGCTAGAAACACAATGCTGGGTACAGCTGCTGTTCATTCAGAGGCAGCTGCATGACCCTCTTTGTTTTGTTTTGTTTTGTTTTAGTTTGTTTTGTTTTTTATGACAAGGTGAGACCATGCAGGAAACATGAGTGCTTTGGAAGCATTGTTTCATGAGACTTAGGATCTAGATTAGATCAAGAAAAGAGTGGGCCTTGTGATGTATGTAGGATAAGTATAAAACATGAGGCTAGGTATAAATAGAGCAGGCTATGTAGGACTATGGAAGGATTTAAGGGGCTCCTACTTAATCATTTTATTTGAGCCTATTTTATAAGAAAGATTTAGTGTAGAGTGAAGGACAGTTTAAATAACTGGCTCGAATAAAATGCTTATTGCTGTGGCTACCTGATAGAGATGTAGGATGTTAGAGGTTTGACGTGTTTTAAAGTTTGATGGACGCCGCTGCAAATAATTGAATGGCATTTTACAAACCTTAGCTCTTCAAAACTATTTGTCACTGTCTGCTTGAAAAAAAAGAATTGTTTGATAGATATAATGTTGTTTTTGTTCTCCTTGTTTTCTGTTGACCGATATGTGTGAAAGGTATTTTTTTTTTCTGTAACAATTTTTTTTTTTGCCTATGTGTATGCATGTGTCATAAACTTACTGTTTTGTTAACTTCTTGAGTTCTTCCCTATAAACTCAAATTTAATCTAAAAATGTGAACATTTCACTTGTCAATCTGGTATTGTTACTAATGCTGTCAATGATTGCATGTTGGAAGAGTTGTATATTTTGTCTGTTCCCTTGTTATCCTTTCTGATCTTGTATCTTTTTTCCCATTCTCTATCATTCTCTTCATGACTTGTCCCGTACATTCATCTTCCGGCTGTGGACTGTGGTTAGGAAGAATGAATTTCTCAGCAGGTGAGCTATGAAAGGCTAAGTTACCAAAAATACTAATTGATTTTATCCTCTTAAACCCAAGTTATAATTTTAAGTCATCTCATTTTCTATATTGGGGCCTAGATAATAAGTTTAAAGTACATAACACAAATTTAGAAAACATTAGCAAGACTATATATTCCATAGTGGTTAACTCACAAAGGACTTTACAGGTCCAATTAGCCAGAATTCACAGAGACTGGCATTAAAAATAATAATAAGTGAGCCTTGCACATGCAAAATATTGGCTGTCCCATGGTGATGAAGAGAGTTGAGTTGATTTGAGTTACCTGAATATGTTATGCTTAGCGATCAGCCTCAGATAGTATCAAGTCTCACTTTATAAACCTTATAAAATACCCCTTTACACAACTATTTCCGTCTTAATAGAAAGGATTTGGAGCATTTACAAGACCCTTTCTACTTTTTGGTTGCTGTCCCACTGCTAAATGTTATTCTTGCTACATAACTTAAAAACAAAACGCGTAGACTCAGAGGTCAGTAAAGTCTCGTTTTTCCTAATCCCCTTAAGTTAACCTCACCCCAAACAGTAAATGCACTCTACTTTCTTGCTGAGCCACTAATTTAGTTTCAGTTTATAAATAAGAAAATGCATTCATTAAATAACTCCCTTTCATGGCATCCACACGCTGATAAATAAATGGGGGTGCTGTGATGAATGGGACATGTGCATGCTCTCCCTGATAAAGAACACCTGTTGAAGTGCTACTTCACTGCACCAGCACTTCCCCTTGGGCCTTCTACCAGGGTACCCTCCTTGGTCTCCTCCTCTCCTGGGGTGTTTCCTTTATTGAAAGTACCTATACCTGTGGATGACTAGGCCAGAGCCTGAATCCAAAACCAGCTCTTTGGACTCACAATGGTACAAATCCCAGGGTCACAACCTTATTAGTAATTGCAGGACTAACTTGTTTCATTAGAATTGTTCAGGAGGGATGAAGCTAGACCAGGTGACATTTGAGTTCTTCGTGATCTGTGAAGTGTTGCCTGTGGGGAGAGAGGAGCCTCTTCATGAAGTAGATTTTTCCACTGACGTTGATCCACAAAAAACAAAAATCCTGTATGGGGAAATATATGCTAATTAACAGCAGGCTTTTTCATTTAAGTTGCCATGAAATGTAAGGCTTATTTTAACACCAGAATGAGGGAAGTTTCTCTGAGACATAGAGCCAAACTTCAACAAAATGGTGAGGTCATCTGGGGAATTTATATGCACAATCCTTAGCACAGTACACCTTGTCACAAAGTTGTCCTTTGTGCCTACATTTGAAAATTCTGAGTCATTTTAATTTACTATCTACCTTACAAGAAAGTGGCAAGATCTTTTTCTTATTCTGTGGTACTTTCAAAAAAAGAAATCCAGGAAGATCTGAGGAGCAGGTGTTTTAGGAAGGATATACTTAACCTCTTTTCTGTTTTCTTCAAGAAAATGTTAGTTGCATCATAGGGATTGACTTTTCCTCATCATGAAAAACTGAAGGGGAAGGGGGGCGGTTGTGGCCCACGTAATTGCCAAGGACATAATTCTTGTATGTTTTAACTTACATGACTGTTTTTTAAGGATTTGTTTTTTATACCCAAACAAGGAAATCTCTTTCATGTAGTTGATGTCTCTGTGGAAGTATTCTTTGCCAACTAGTCTTTTTTAAATCATAAAGAAAGATACATGTATGACCTTTTCAAATAATTTCTGATTTTTTTGTCCCATTCTTTTCTTAATGAATAATTGGAAACTATTTAAAAGGAGCAATTAGTAATTCCAAAGGTTCAAATATCAAAGGTAAATATTTGAGTAATGAATTGTTTTGCCTTTATACGTGTGTGTGTGTGTGTGTGTGTGTGTGTGTGTGTGTGTGTGTGTGTGTAAAGGCACATGCTCCGTGTATATGCCTGCACTGGCTTTATTTAATGCTTTGTGCATTCATTGTTACAATTAATGACATTCTATCTAAATTCCAATTGTGTACATTTATATTTTGCATCTTTCCTTAGCTAAGTGATATGTAGCTTTTACGTATATGTGTGTGTGTGTTGGTGTTTACAATTTCTAATTACAGTTTGTATTAAGAAAACTTGTTTTCCCAGAAATACCTTAAACTGAACTAACATATTTTCACTTAATTATCTAAAAGTGCCCTAAATACTAATGGCATGAAAATTCCTCATATAACTAAAATCACTTCACAGTAACTTTTGGTGTATGACGCATTGTTAAAGTATTATGGATGTGGCTTCTGTTTTTAAATGGAAATTTTTATTCAACAGCAGAGGAAGCTGTCTGGAATCACTTGCCTTCTCTCACCCTCTTGCCTGCATTTTGGCCATTTCATTACTAATTAAAAGCCTGTAGAAAGGTAGTCAGAGCACAAGAATAGAGGCAAAATTTAAATGGTCCAATTGTAAACTCTTAATAGGTCTGATAGTAAATTTACTCAGGGAGAAAGAGATTGCAAACCACGGTACTAGCTAGAGCAACATCTTTTTAGTGAATTGAAGAATTTAGTTATCAGTATGATCCCTGTTTCATGAGTATATCATACATAGAGAATTAAAAAAGAAAGAATAATTCAATCTATGATGCCCGAAATCAGCTATCGGAGATAAAGCCATAGCAATAACACAGAGCAGAGCCAATGACCTAATGTGCAGTTGGCCAAGTACCAGGGTAAGGAAAACATCTCTTATTAATGGTGCCAAATGATACAGTTCCTACTTTGTCATATGGTCGCTATCAACAACTAGCGGAAGGCTGACGGCGAAGGTGGAAAAAAAAGAGAGCTATGTATAATAGATCTTTGAACAATGATGTTTTGTCGTAACATTGATGAGATGCCATAGAAACTTAATTCTTTATATCAACTAGCCTGTGGTAAAATTGGTGTTTTTATGCATCATTTCACCACAGTTCCAAGAATCTATCAATGATATTAAGTGAGGACTTACTGTATATACAGTAATTAGGAGGAGTACAACTAGCGAAAGAATTGTTGACTCTCCATGTTTCAAATAAGTAATTGGCAAAGCATGATATTCCCTGATTTGAATATCATGGAAGAGGGGACTGCCCTAAGATGCTGGTATTATTATCAGTAGGAGTCATCTTGCCATCACTTGAACCCAGATATTTTTAGAGAATTCAGGGCCTTTATTTGTGTTTCTGTTTTGGTTTTCTTGTCTTTCTGTGTATGCTGATATATTATTCTCAGTTGTGGAGAGATGTGGGAATAGCATAGGAAAGTGTGAAGTGATCTGCTAACAAAAAGAGATCACTTCTTTGAAACTCTTGCTTGCACTGAGCATGATGCTGTTTCTTTGATCTTTTTGGCTTCAAAACAAATTAGACCAAGGGCCAAGTTTCATAGGCAGATGTTTTGGGTTGCTGTTTTGAGTCTTATAAGATCTGAGACTGAAAAATGAGGCATACTAACATATTTATGGCTCTTTCATTAGGGTATAATCACCAACAGATGAGTGAAGGACAAAGGCAGAAATCTTCTGAATTTTACAACCGCACAGCATCTGAATCAAATGTCTACTTGAACAGTTTCCACTACCCAGATCACAGCTACAAGGACCAGGCCTTTGATACTTTGAGCCTAGATAGCTCTGATAGTATGGAGACCAGCATCTCTGCTTGCTCACCTGACAATATCTCCAGGTAAGATTTATTTGTAAGTAAGGTTTCTAGTTTGGAAAAGTACCTGCTGATTTCCAAAAGTAAAGATATCAATTTGGGGCAATGTATATGGATAAGCCCAAATTTCTGAGATATAAAGGATCTCTAATGCAGAAGATGGTTGGGTGTCATGGTAGTCTTTAAAGGTAATTTCTTTGTATCCTGTGTGACTTAGCCAGTCAGACATCATATAATCCATTTTTCTCATTTATTTTTTACATTGGAGTTCACATGTATACTATGCTTTAAAATTACTTTGCTTCCGTTGTTTGCCTTCAAGTTTCATTAGGACTGCTTTTGATTAAATAAAGAAAATTTTCCAGGGATAGGATAAGAACTTCAAAGGATTCCTTACCCTTTTGTCTCGTTAAAAGGGAGGCTTTAGCTGTTCTGCATATTAAAATTTTTGTAAGGATTTAACTATTCATGTTTGTGTTCTTCATACTTTGAGGTAAGCAAAGGTGGATTTATGAAATCATGGCTAAAGGCACATCTAAAATATAAATTTATCATGGTATTCCTTCTCTTCAAAAGCTTTGATGTTGCCCTACTACCATTTGAATAAGGTCAGACCCCTGAGCCTGAGCGTGGCATTCTAGATCCAGCCCAACTTCCCATTCATTCTCTCTCTTCCTGATACATCTCACAGAGCTTCTTATTAATTGACAAGGCAATGCATTCTCAGATCTCTGTGCCTTTGATCATATTGGTCCTAGCCCGGGAATCACATAGTTTGTTCAGTCAATCATTTATAGGCTCTTTCATTCCACAAACACTTAAAGAATTCTATACAGTTAGCAGTGGGCTGGAGTTGGTTCATATTGGCTGGCAAGTGCCAAATGTGCACATCTCCTCCTAACTCTATGATCACCAATGTCCTGTTGGTAGTTTGACACTGGCCAGGGTGAGAGTAATTACTCTACATAAATCAGCATTTGCTACATATCGGTTTTTTTGTTTTTCTCCAGAGAGCTGGTTTACCAGCCCACTACTGTCTGCAGTCAGTTTATCCTTTCATTTGTTTATTCACTCAACCTGTACTTACTAAACACTGATAGTATCTGGCATTGCAAAATGTCTATACCATCCCCTTCTCCCCTCTTCCATCTGAGCCTGGAGAAATTCTCCTCAACCTTCAAGCTCAAACTTAAGTTGGAAATGCGTAAAAATTCATGCCTTTAGGGCATTTTTCTTCTGTGTTTTCATGTGATATGTGATATAACTTATCACAGTATAAATTTTCATCTTTAGTAATTAGGTGAATTCCTCAGTGTCAAAGAGGGTGTCTAATTATCTTTTGATTCCCACACCCAGCAGATATCTTGGCATATAATAGATATTCAATAAGTGTTGGATGAATAAATACTTCAAGATATAAGAAAATTGACATAGTTTTAATTTTGATATTTTTCTGTGTTTGATCTGTTCCAATTGGCTGAGGACTATTATGATTTCACCCCAGGAACTATCCAATATTCAATAAATATTAACTGAGCACATGTGTGTCTCAAATGAAAATCTGTAATTGGATAATTGCCATCAAACAAACTTCCTTGTATTGAATTAAGTCACAGGCTGGGCACAAAAATACTTGTGCTCCTTGGTCTTGACCTGACAAATGATTGTGCTACTTGAAGCAGATCTCAGAATTCTCATGGTCCTGATTTGCTAGTCTGTGAAATGGAGGGATTGTTTCTTGAATACAAGGAGATGATAGATTTTAAAAGCATTTTAATGGAAAATTATCATCATGTAAATATAATTTCTTTCTTTACAAAAGTTTTAATAATTTGCTCTCCCCCTAAAAACTATGAGTGACAGTAACAGAGAGAAAGTAATATCAGCAAGGTATGCTTTGAATTAGTTGATATTTCATAAATGAAAAGAATATGAGACACCTAAACCAGACATTATAGCCTGGAAATTTGAGGGGCTGGGGAAAAGAAGAAAAGGATATATGCTACATTCTGTGGTACATGGAATACAGTGTATTTTAATTGTGGCATTAATAGGTGAAATATTAATAATACTGGATATATATCAGAGAAGGAAAAGAGTTCTTTGGAAAAAACTTAAAAGCAACCATGAGAATTGTATTACTGCTTGTCACATGAGAACAACCTAAATTTAAGGAGGGAATTATATAAAAATAAAGAATAAAGATTTTTTTTACTACCATTATTATTTAATATTAGAAGGGGTAGTATTTCACTTTATTCAATATTAGAAGATGCAGTATCTCACTTTTAAAAAAAATGTAATATGACTATTTGGGGGAAGACACGTGACTGTGTGGAATGGTTGGGCGTCAAACCCTCTCTTGCCCTGAAAGTGTTTTGATAATGCCTGCTGCCCTGAGGAGGTTGTCTGAGCCAGGCCACTGGGTACTGGGAGCTGACCTTCTCAGGACAGAAAGCCTGAAACTCTGAATAATTATTCATAAATGACTACTGTCCAACGTAAACTGACCAACTCAATGTGATAATTTTGAATAACAGGACACAAACAAAAGTCAGCAACTCAGCAGCTATTCTATAATGATGATAGGGGGTATAGAAGTTAACACTGAAAGAGAGACTATGAAATACAGCAGTTTAGTTTCCCAGTGTAGTAATCTCACAGGGACTTTCCACATTTCTTTGGCATGGTTTACTTAGTCGTTATATTGGAAACATCAGACTACTTCCCCTTTTCCTTAATAATTTTGAACTTGTTATAACAATATTTCTATGGTAAATTCTTGATAGCTTAACCTTTTTTTTTCTTTCTATTTTTGATCCACCTTTAATAAATGAATACACTCTAAGAGTTTTCCTATCTTGGTGTTTTTCTTCCTCCATTTTCCACTCCCCACCTTTCCTTCCCCTCCAGAAGTTAGCAGTAAACATGCATCCCTCCAAATCATCTCTGTCCACACCCCATCTCTCATATTAAATGATGCAAGAGGGAGTCCAGGAAATTATCTAAAAAGGGAACTACTTCAGTTATACTTACCAAGCATTAGAAGTTCAGATCTGAACACTGAAGCCCAGTGACCAGCAAAAACTTAATTTATATTTATTTGCTCACTCAGTGGCTTTTTCTTGGAATCATTTCCAAGAGTAGAAAATGAGAATGGTTCCACCCAACATGCCACATTGAGAAAATAGCATTATTGCAGAGTGATCATTCCTGGTGGGTATTTATGTGCAGCTACGATCATTTTCCATAGTTACTTCACACAGAACTGACCCAGTGGCGCTAGCAATTGTGAATAACCAATCACCACAGTCAGAAATTACTAACAGTATTTATTTTGTTGAGCTATCAGATCCTCTGAATGTCAAAAAGTTGAAGCCAAAGTCGAAGATGCCTGCAAAAGTTTTAGTATAAAAGGGAGAGAGAGAAAAAGAGGCATTTCTCTTTTGTGCTGCCATCCATCTTTAAAAAAAATTCATTCTATCCTAAGATAAGCTTGTACCTATTATTTCGATGGAAAATAGTATGGCAAACATCAGGAAAGTGGGTAATAAGGAACTAATATTTGGAATGTATATTATGACAGCACATCCTTAATGGGAACTTGGAAATAAAAGACTAAAATTTTCCTTTTTATGATTTAAAAAAATTATGTATTAAAATACCCTGAAATTATACATATTTTAAAGAGGTAATTCCATGCTGAAATTCTTGTGACATAAACTTAGTCTTGTGGTGTATTATGTCACCAAAAGCCATTTGTAGAATTATAGAATTACTCAGAGTTGTGGGTACTTTTGCCCTTTTCTTTCTGTTGAGATATAATTTTTGTGTCCACCAGAAAGTTACTTGAGTCAGACAATATCTTTGCTTTTTCAGCATCAGAACTTATACTGTAAACAAAGATAAAGCTAAGAAAACAAGTCTTGGGTCTTAGAAGATGGTAACTGATAGGTAATTCTTCATAAAATCTCTATCCTGCTAGAATTACTAAATTGGCTTGTAGAATGTAGTGTTCTGAATACCACCTACAATGATACATTATTTTTACTATTGCTATTATTAACTTACTAATTCTTGACCTCGTGCTCATATTTTGAGAAAATGTTGGGGAAGTTGATCACTTATGATAGTTTAAATAGCACTGTGTGTGTGGAGGGAGAAATGAGACTGGATATGGAGTTGAGAGCAATCTATGGCTGAATATGGTTTTGAAAGATACTTTAAGCAGAATTTCAAATGCATCTAATTCCTTCATTTTAGGCGAAACTTTATATTCTGCTTTCTACCCTAGATTGTGTTAACCAAAGAAGAGAGGTTCAGGCTATGAAAAAATGAACAAAAAGCATTTATTTGAACAAAAAGGGTTATGATCTGGGCAGCACAGATTCAAGCAGTAACCTAAATTGTGCTAGGAAGAGAACAAAGACAGGCAGGTTTTACAAGTGTGGTTCTCATTTTGGTCCTTCATGCAAATGAAGGATTCTGGCTAGGTTAACAGGGATTGGTTAGTTCCAATATGCAAATAAAGGAGTCAAAAACTACAAGGAGGAAGTAGAGTCTATATATGTACAGGCGGCAATTGTTTTCAGCATGTTTATGGCTCACCCTTGAGCTGAGTTTAGCAACAGGCTAGCAACTTAATAGCAGTTCTGAGAACTGAGGCAGAAGATATGCATAGGCCCCACTTCCTCAATGACCGTCTGACTCTAAGTGACTCTCTTAGTAATGCTTATAGTACTTTATTTTCTCCATTATCAATAGTCAGCACCCACTGCATGCATTTTATTCTAGAGAGTGCTCTCAGAAAAGATACAGAAAACCACATCATTTCAGAGGGGGCAGACAACTGTCAAAAGGATATATGTCAGACCATGTGAAAAATGGTTGAGGAGGAAGTGTTAGAGAAGAGAGGACATGTGTTTTTCTAATACTCAAGGAGCTACTAAATAAAGATTAGATGTTTTATAAGGGATAATTATTTTCTTTAGCTGGAAAAATGCTGGAGATTGATTGAAAATAAATATTCTGCACCACTAACTTTTTATTTAGTGACAATATTGGTACACTGAAGGCAGTCTTGGAAAAATGTTTTATGTCTTTATGCAAAATTTTGTTTTGCTCAATGTTTTGATTTTTTCTTTTTTTATTTCTTGTATGACAATTTCTTGTTTGCTTTTCTTTCTTCCCTTTTCTGTTTTTGCCTCTAATTTGTAAAAGGAAATTCAATTTTTCTAAAAGATAGTATTATTCAGTAATGAAAACTTCAAACCTGCTATTTAGATTCCTTTACCCTGATATAAGTTTTGCTTTCCTTTATGAATATGGTTTTTACCAAAGTTGGTCAGATACAAAAGAAATCTTCAGTTGATAAAATTGCAGAATGTTACTAACCAGAGAAAGTTGGCAAAACTAGCCATTTTCTTATAGCAATCACTTACGAGATCATAAATTTGTGCCTATCTTACGAAAAAAGTAAGGAGTTGGAGCAATGGAAGTATTACTCTTCTTGTAATGTGGGTGGGCTTGAGAAAACAAGGATGAGTATCATGTGCTACAGATAATACATTTAAAAGCTTATCTGCAGTGACTAAGACTCTCTTTTGGCATGGAAGGTGCTAAAATACAAAGCATTTCATCTGTTGACATTTTCACGTGCCATGGTATTGATACGCCTAGACTTTTCCCTAAATTCCTGTTGTAGTTGCATTTACTTTTGACTTAAGGTGCAATTCTGACCCCAGGAAAGTATCAAATCATGGCAAAATATATCATAGATCTGCAAAAGTTTTGCTGAATAAAAGTAGCTTAAATGTCAAAGAAATATAAAAAACCAACAATAGCAAAAGTGTGGCTATAGAGAACAAGTAAGTGTTAATGGATTAAAATTAATTTCTTTTAAACAAAATAACCAAAATAGCTTTTAGAGTATATAAAATATATTAAATAGATGACTTTAGGTGCCTAATGCTATTAAGTCATGAAATGGTAAATGTTAACATGTACTTTCCATCAAATGTTTTTAGAAATTTCAGTTCATTTGGAGCTAAAATTAAAGCATTTATGGGAACATTGACAAATAGAGTAAGTATAATTGGCAGAAACTTCATTAGAAATATTATAAAATAAATACAAAACACCCTGAAAATTCTAAAAAATGAACAGAAATATTTAAATATGGATAACTGAAAACTTGCCCCCAAAATGTGTCCAAATTACAAATGTATGAAAAACCATGGACTGAAAATATTTGTTTCTAACCAAGTTATTTGCAAACAATTCATCTGGATAGGAATCATGCGGCTTCAGGGTCATACTTAGGCCAGTGAATGGAAGATGTAGGAAGATAGCTTTTGATTCAACATAAGAATCAACTTTCTAAAAACACTCTTTAGAATAAATATGAAGGAATAGATACAGTGAGTTTCCTATAACTAACAATGTTCAGGCACAAGCCAGATAAAAATGGGGATGTGGTAGGAAGAGCAAAGGGACAAATGGGGTTTAGACTGTTGGTGAGTGTTTGTTTTTTTAATTGGCAAGTTTTTAAGACCTGAGAGTTAGTGAAACTTAGATTATTTCCAAATTAATTGAAGATATATGACATATATATGTGAGGCCACAGACCACACTATAGAATATAGACATAAGTTTGTGCTATTTTATGGCCTCTGTGTTTATCTTATGCGTTCTTAGCTAAGCTGATGAAATTTTCCCTTTTTCATTCATAAAGTTGAATCTTCTCAATATAGGGGAATGAGAATTCCTGTACAAAAATGAAAGTTTTTTAAAAAATTTCTTGCTGACTGAAGAGAACAGAACTTACCCTCTTGCGCCTCCCACAACAGCTCATGGAAATAAGCCATGTTTTCCTCTTTCTCAGGAAAAAACACCTTGCTAATAATTGGCTCCACTTGAAGTACAGCCTAATAAGCTTCTAAGAATCCAGCATTCCTAAGACTACCTCACTCCTTGATAGATGCATTTTGTAATGGGGCTGGCAGTACTGATTTTTTTCTATATACTTAAAAAGCTTTTAGGGCAGTTTTAGTTTCACAGCAAAATGAAAGGAAGGTACAGAGATTTCCCACATAGCCCCTGCTCCCACACATGCATAGCTCTCCCCCATTATCAGCATATCCCACCAGAGTGGTACATTGTTACAATTAATGAACCTACATTGACACATCATTATCACCCAAAGTCTATAGTTTTCAAGGTTCATTGTGGATGTTGTACATTCTATGGATTTGGACAAATGTATAATAACATGTATACATCGTTATAATATTGTGCAGTATATTTTTCATTGCCCTAAAAATTCTCTGTGTTCCATCATTTCATTCATCCCTCCCTCCCCCTAACCCTTCAAACCACTGGCAATCACTGATCTTTTTATTGTCACCATAGTTTTATCTTTCCCAGAATGTTATACAGTTGAAGCCATACAGTATGTAGCCTTCAGGTTGGCTTATTTCACTTAGTCATATGTGTTTAAATTTCCTTTGTGTCTTTTCATGACTTAATAGCTCATTTCTTTTTAATGCTGAATAATGTTCCACTGTCTGGAGGTAGCACAGTATATTTATTCATTGACCTACTGAAGATATCCTGGTTGCTTCTGTTTCAACAAATATGAAAAAGTAGCTATAAACATTTGTGTGCACAGTACTAACTTTAAGATAACCCATATGCATCACATTACTGTTACAGTTGTTGATCTCTTCAAAAGAACTCTTAATTTATTTAAAAATGATAAAAAAAGAACTCAGCCTTATGTTTGAAACATCCTAGGTTTGAGTACATCCAAAATATAATTTTTGAAGATTATATTAATTACTTTATTCTTTTTATATGAATTTTATATGAATTCATTTTTATGTAACTAACAAACTTGAATCCCTATTATGTGCCAGACTCTATGCTATGCGGGAAAGAGATACAAAAGCCTCTCAGTCCTCAAGAGAGTCTAGAAAAGCAGATATGTAAATGACTATAAAAATATACATACATAAGAAACGTCTTTGATTCTCCATGGCTAGAACATCAGAGTAAATAAGTTTGGACTTGAGCCATGATCCCTCTTTTCCAAAATAGTCAAATAAAATGTAAGCAAGTGGAAAATAGAAAATTTTGTTTAGAGTTAAACATTTTCAAATTCTTCTCTTTCTCTTTTAGTTATTTTAACTGTTCTTACAGCTTTCACTTCATCTGTTTTTTTTCTTTACTTGTTCATGTGATATTTTTCTCAAAATGCATTTCTTTTGAAACTCTTGAATCCCTTTATGCAGTTTCCCCATTGATATGGTGGATAGGTATTATTGATAAAACTGGCTACCTCCCTTCCATTGCACCTACAAGAAGAGTCATTTTTAAATTGGCATCATCACTTAAGAAATAAAATGTCCACATATATAAAGGCACAACAGAAAAGCAGCTGTTGACACACATTTTCAAACTAAATAAAGTGACTACAAACCTTAGGTGTCATCTACAGGGAACTTTGATGATAGTCTTCTTGGTCTGGCATCTCTGAACAATTAAGCTAATGGGAAGGCCTCCTGCAGGCCATAATTTTTAGATTTGGCAAGAAGCATTTTGAGAATACATTTTGTAAAATTTGGTTTTGGTTTATCTATTTATGAGTAAAGCACTTTACTTTGACATTATTTTGTCTCCTACACTGAGATAAGTTAGTATCACCTACAATTTTCAGAGTTGAATTGACTTGCCCCTTCAGACCACTGACCCCCTTAGGTGTAACACTTTTTAAATTGTATTGGATTTTGTCATACACCTTCATGGAACCTACGTGTGTGTGTGTGTGTGTGTGTGTGTGTGTGTGTGTGTGTGTGTGTGTGTGTTTGAAGAGACATCAATCTGAAACTATATTCTTGAAAGGCTTTTGTGTTTTATTCAGTGCCAGCACTTCAAATATTGCCAGGATAGAAGAAATGGAGAGACTTTTGAAGCAGGCTCATGCAGAGAAGACACGGCTGCTTGAATCCAGGGTAGGTTTAATATCTTTATGCCAGAGGTAGTGGTATGGTGGTTCAAGATGCCCTGCACTTGACCTCAGGAAACTGTCCTCGAACCTCACTAAATAGCATGATTATGGGGTTGTCACTCAACCTTTCTTGGCCTCATTTTTTTTTTTAATCTGAAAACTAAGAGTGTTAGATGATTTCTAAGGCTCTTTACTGCACTGCAATCTTTTCATAATTTAAAAAATATATAGTGTTGACATAGAACAAAATAAATGTTTTGTATTATATTTTCCCTTTGATGGCCACTTTGTTTGCCTGCCAAGGAACAAGGAGGAATGTCATACCTCTATGCATTCTCTTTCTTGCCAGCTTGCATTAACTATACTATTGTAACATTAAAAATCCCACATTATTGTGACTGTATTTCAAGCCAGAGTCTGACCTTCCTTAGGAATCCCCCGAAATGCCTTTGCATCCTGCGGTAAAGGGCACCTCCTTTCCTCTTCTAACTTCCCCATGTGCTTCCTCTGCAACCTTTGGACAGGAAGTCACAGAGAAACAACAGGAATTGGAAGGACCCATGCATGACCTTCATTCAGAAGGCAGCAATTGAAAGGAAGGCTAAATCTCATGATTAGGGCTGACAGTTTGTGAGACTTTTTGTTAAAAATGGGAAAGTTGGGGTCATCAATATGAAATGACTGAATGCAGTCTCAAGTTGGATTTTAACTTAATAATTCAATTGTTAAATTTAGAGGTTGCATTTCTACATAGGATGATTTTGAAAGCTATATGAGAGGTAATGATTACAGGTGTTTCAAAGTCTATAATTACATATTGTTAAGGGACTAGGTTATAAATCAGAATTGTCTAGTGAGAATTTTCTTTTTGCTATTAACTGGAATCGTTCAAGTATAACCAGTATGTCTTAAAATTTATTCTGCCTAACGATATTTAGGAACGGGAAATGGAAGCCAAAAAACGAGCTCTGGAAGAAGAAAAACGACGCCGAGAACTCCTGGAAAAACGATTGCAGGAAGAAACTAGCCAGAGGCAGAAGTTAATTGAAAAGGAAGTAAAAATAAGGGAAAAACAAAGGGCACAGGTTGGTAGGTCGATCTGAATAGATAAGAGCATGCTGCCCCCTAGTGGCCGCTCTGTAGAGGATGGTGATGCTGTGTCAGGATGCCTTCTGCTGCCCCTGCGCATTTGCTCTGGACGTGTAATGATGTGCGTTATTAGTGAAGAGGGTGGGGCGGGGGGAGCTTATTGGAGACCTGCTAACCAAATGACACTTTTCTCTCTTCACGCATGGAAAATTTTGACGGAAAAGGGACTTTTTCTTCTATCCATTGTTTAGAGTATATTTAAAAGAATGATTTTGTTTATTTGTTTGAATGGCTTTGAAAAATGCAGCTGGATTCGCTACTGAAACCATGTGCAACACCCAAACTAAAACCCTTGACTGAGGACTAGAAGAGGTCCTATTAAACCATCTTTTATAAGCAAACACTCCGAATAGAATAATTTTACCTGCCTTTCCTTGGTGGTGGTGTTAGTGTTTGGGTTTTTTTTTTTTTTCCTAACTACTGTATTGTCACATGTGTTCCCTTTGCTACACCAGTCCACACATATGTGCACACGGTTACTGAACTCAAGCAAAACTCAAGAAGACCACTCATTTTGTTTAATTTCATCTTGGTTATCATAAAGTTTGAATCTGTTCTTATTGCTAAAGCTAAAACATAATGTATGTTTTCTGAGAAACGAAAATAAAGCTTTGTTAAGTACCATGTAATTTAAATTTCAAATCAATTTTACCAAGGTTTACTAGACTTAAAGGTAAAAGGTACCATTTCTCTTGTTCTTTGTAGTTGTTGGCAGTTTGATAGCACAGCAGTGAGAAACTGTCTTTAAGGCTTTGAGGTATCACTAAGTCTGTGACATCTGTCCACAGTCAAAGTATCACAGAATCAAAGGCAAAATACTGAAGATAAACTACAAAAGAAAACTTGTTCATTTTCTTTCATTATGCCTAATCTCTGCCAAATTGTGATTCAGAGTGAAGGTCATTCATGCTTGTTTAGTGTCTGAAACCAAACCAAAAAGCGCAATTCTTTTTTAATCCTAATTATAAGTTTTGCCTCCAAGTATATGATTAGGTCATTTCCTGCAGGGCAAAGGGGTGGGGTAATTTAACAGTATAAAATAAAACATCATTTTAGAAATATTACCCGTAGTGATCTGTGCTTCCTGAATTAAACTTCTACTTCAGCTATAGTAAAATAAAGGACATTTATATCCATCTCTTTGGTTCTGGACAGCTCATTGGGTACAGCTTTGATTCCATTTCTTACCATATGTTAGTTTCACTTTGCAAAACATAAATGTTTGCCTTCCATTTCTATTAGAAAGTATATGGAAGCCTATGTGTATAGCTTTGGGAGATCTCGTTGGGATTGTACTTACTAAAAAATTGTCCACCAATCATGCCATGCCTGAGGTTATTTAAAAAGAATTGTTGTGAAGTTATGGCCAGGAGAACTCCTAGAACCTTTATGGTGGAGGAAGCTTGCTCTATAGGAAGCAGTCCAAATAACTTCATACCCAATTTCGTTGTGTTTTTAAGTTTTTTTAAAGCTAAGATAAATGACATTTTTCCACTTTCTCATCTGCCTATTTCAGGGAATAGAATTTACTGGCTTGAGTTTATCCACTCCCCACCCTCACCCCCCATATTGTAGCATCCTTCTTAAATTACTACCAACTTTTTAGATTCAAAATGATGTTAAGATCACATAGTCACACAGGCATTTTGACACTTAGACTTTTCAGTTTATTTCCACATCTTAACATCTGTGACCTAAAATGAAACAAGTAATTCACTATAGATGTGATGTGTTTGCTTTTCCCAGGCTCGACCTTTGACACGCTATCTGCCTGTTCGGAAGGAAGACTTTGATTTGCGGAGCCACGTGGAGACTGCTGGCCACAATATTGATACCTGTTATCACGTATCAATCACAGAGAAGACCTGCCGAGGATACCTCATCAAAATGGGTGGAAAAATTAAAACTTGGAAAAAACGTTGGTTTGTTTTTGATCGGAACAAGCGCACATTCTCTTATTATGCAGGTGGGTGATAAAAAAAACATCTAAATGATATAGTCAAATCAGGAATATACCCTCTGTTAAAGAGCAAAGACAGTAAAATTCAGTATA
The DNA here is from genome assembly GCA_028627145.1 of Eidolon dupreanum. NCBI lineage: Eukaryota > Metazoa > Chordata > Mammalia > Chiroptera > Pteropodidae > Eidolon > Eidolon dupreanum. The sequence continues at coordinate 100,685,008 of CM053507.1, forward strand.
AATAGGTAGATTAGTAAGTAATAGAATTAATGACAATATTAACTTTGTAAATATGTATCATTTTATAATCAGATTATATGGTCCACATGATATGAATTCCCTCTTAAAAATAAAAAAATTATCTTATTTAAAAAGTGCGACTTAGTCTATTTTAGTTCTGAAATAAGCTCAAGTCCAAATAAATATTGAATGGAATTTATGTTTTTGACCAAAATATTGTCTTTTAAACCATGAGGCCAAAAAAAAAAAAAAAAAAAAAAAAAGGTTTCTATTTATTCATGGTCACATGCCCTATTTAAATCACACACAGTTAGGCAGCTTTAGCCAACAGTCATTCATAGTTAGTTTATAAACTGTAGCTAGTTTATAAACTGTAATGGTCTTTTAAACACAGAGAGTAAAACTTATCAGTGAACTAGTGACTAAGTATTTATTAAGTTAAATATTTTTGGATGCCTAAATGATGGATTATGAGAAACATACTCTACCCAACCTTCTATAGATACAAGGAATATTGGCATGCTTATCAAGAAGCCTATTTACTCTTGACCACATGTCCATTATCACGACAAGTACACCGCTGCCCTCTTTTCAGCTGCTGAAAAATAATTGTTTTATACTAGAGGTTATGAAGAGACCCTGTTTTGGGGTGACTGCATCAGCGTTTATGAGCATTGTCAGGAATTGTTAAAAAGTGTATCAATGTGATAAATAAAAAATAACAGTCCAGTCATTTAATCTATAGTGTGAGGTCAGGATATGTTCATGAAGGGAGGTGTGAGAAACCAAGAAGCACATGGAAGAAAGGAATTACTGACTATGGAGCTCCACACTTCGAATGAGGAGAGAGTAGGGGTACATGTCTTCCAGTTAGGAGCTTTTGGGGTGAGGTTCCAGTTACTGTGGTGACTAGTGTTCTGAAGTGAATGACTTAACCCTCACAGTTCCCTGCTTTGACTGTCTAGGGCTTTCTGACCTTGGGTTTTATAAGAATCCAGAAATGGTCTCTTCAGTTAATACTGAAGATGCCTATTTAATAAGAAATGCCAATTTAGTGTCTGAAAAATACGTAAATAAAACTTTGCCTCACCCCGAATTTTCCAAAAATAAAATCTTAAAATAACTTCCAATAAAAACAGCTTTCCTCTTCTCTGCTGCTCTTCTCTTGAAGCTTTATTTCCTTCTACCACCTGTCAGCCAGGTGGGTTGTTCAGTGCCCCTTCCTTCTACCCCATATAAATGAATTTTTCCAAATTTAAACTTATTAGTGACCAGTTTTTAATATTTTTATAAATACCAAAACCTTTTTGGTATGTGAAAGATTCCTCAGAATCCTGATATATAAAGCATACAAAATTTATATTTAATTCAGCTCTTTAATATTTATACATTATAGAAATATATAATCTACATATTTATATATGACTGGTGATACTGAGTTTGACAAACTCTGCCCAGTTGGCTCTGTTTACACCCATCGTCAACTTTGTCTGCTCCCGCCACCCCCACCCCCACTCCTTCCCAAAACACCTCCAAGTACAGGAATAGATCAGTCCACAGGACGTCATGCAGAATGCAGTTCATGTTGGGCTTGATCCCATAGGCACCTTGCCCTTTCAGCTTGTCAGTGAGGTCCGTGGTCATGTAAATGTGAGCACTGAAAGCTAGCGTCTTAGATCTCTACGTTGACTGCCCCTGGCCTCTGTACTTGGCCTCCTATGTATTAACTGAGTAACTCAGAGAGTCTCTAAAGAGCACTGAGGCACAAAAAATATGTCTGTAAATTTGTAGGGTAATGCTACTGAAACAGAATGAATAGCACTGTCTTGTCAACTTACCATAGTATTATTGGTTCTCTTAGTTCACAATATCCTTGTAAGTCCTATATTTTTCAGAGTCCTATATATGAAGTGCCCTACAAACAATTTTCATTCCTCAGTTTTCTGCCTGCTTGAAACACTGACAAGATTTACTTTTATCTCCAGATCTTATTTTGTATCTGTTTTCAGAAAACAAAGTGTTACTGTATTCCCATGAATACTGCAGAATCAGTTCCAGCAAATGTTTGAGAGATACACTGGGTTGAATGCAGTTAAACAGCTTTATTTTCTGCCAAACTTCTCAGGGCTGTTGTTTTTCAGACTAGGTTTTATTGTTGTTGGAAAAAAGGAACATTCATTAGCAAAAATAAAAATACAACAAAAGTCTATGTAATAAAATCGCCACTCTGTCATCTCAGAAGTTCTGACCTTTTCCCACTATTAAACCTGGAATATCCTTTTTGATTTTCTATATTCATTTTTATATGTTTCAGAATGTATATTTGTCCTTTCTTTTTTCACAGAGTTGAGACCAAATTATTCAGTCTGTTCTTAACTTTTTTCACATAACAATATCTCAAGATTTTTCTCCAATGAGCACATGCAGGCCCACCTCTGTCTTTTCAGTGAGACTATGTAGATTCCATTGTATGGCTGGTCTATAATTGAATCAGTTCCCTGTTAAAGTTCAAGCAGACCTTTTGCAGCCTTCTGCTATAACAAACACAAATCTGTGTGCATGTGAATGAAGGGTTCTTATGCAATATAGTGTTAGAAGTGGAATTGCTGAATAAGAGAATTTTTTACATTTTTAATTGTGTTTGTTTTACTAAGTTGCCTTCCAAAAGAGGCTTTTTCTTACTTGCACTTCCACTAACCGTGTATGATAGTTTCTCTCTCTGTTTCCCATTCCATGCTTTTGAAATTCTTTAATATGCTCACGTGCATATTATCCTTGCTGAGTTTAAATTATAAAATATTTCATAAACTTATTAGATCACAGAATGATGCTGTTGGTTGGCAGTTTGGTTGCTTGGTTTTTATGGCAAATCGGATGAAATCTTAGAAATTTTAGAAACAGGCTGGAAAATGCTGCACTGAAAGGACATTAAATTATTGACATGATGCTTTATTGTGAACAGGAAAAAAAATCAAGCATGCCAGGCCAAAAAAAATGATACAAAAGAATCATAAATAAAATATTATTTTAAATTACAAGTCAAAAAACACAGTTCTTACAAATTTTATTACATCTCTGCATATTAATGTTTCCATTCCAACAAATGTCTTGGAGAATGGGGAGAAATAATTTGTATCAATGTCACTGTGTTTATACTATGTGTATTAAGCCGACAGTCAGTAGTGTCTTTTGACTGCTAATTTGCTGGAAAGCCTTGGGCAAAGTCATTTAGTCCTTTAGGTTTGGGCTGATAATTTCATCTTTTTTAATTCTTTCTTTAACATAGAACCAGGCTAATACACTAACCTAGATTATCTCAATTAACCTTAGATAATTTTAATACTAGATAAATATTTTAATGATGACAATTACAATAATTATAATTTTTACTGTTCATTAGTGGTGATAAAGTATATCTTTTAACACTCATCTATCATTGCAGACAAGCATGAAACTAAATTAAAAGGAGTAATATACTTCCAAGCCATTGAAGAAGTATATTATGATCACCTCAAAAATGCTAATAAGGTAAACATCAATTTTTAGATTCCTACAATTTGAATGCATAATTAAGTTGGAAAATTTTTGTGTTTCTATTTTGAAAATATTTAGATTTGTCATTCTGACATAATGGATAGATATTATCAGAATGGTGCTGGAAAAGTAAACATAGATTTGATTCATGTAAATATATCTGATCTTTTTGTGAAAAGAAGTCATGGGAAGTGAGGAAGTATTCTGGACATATTCACTTGGGAGTCCCTGCCAAGTGACTCTTTGCTAGGGTTCTAACAAGGAGCTACTACCTACTTATGAGAAAGGCTCTTAGTAGGGCTAAGAATAACAGTTATTACTTATTGAGCACCCACAACCAGCTAAGTAGCTGCTAAGAGGATTTGACAACTCTGTGAGAATTCTTATGCAGAAAGACCACAAAGATAGTCATTCTTGAGAAAAGTGTTGGGATGGGGGCATAGGTTATACTAGAGCAAAAGTAATGCCTATATAGATTTCTATAAATTGAAACTTTTAAAGAGGAAGAAGCCCTCACATGTCTGTGTTATTTAATGTTAAAATGTCAAGATGTTTGTTTCACATTTTTTTCCTGTTTTGATTTTTAGAGTCCTAATCCTTTACTCACGTTTAGTGTCAAGACACATGACAGAATCTACTATATGGTAGCCCCATCGCCAGAAGCCATGCGGATCTGGATGGATGTTATTGTTACTGGGGCAGAAGGTTACACTCACTTCTTGTTGTAGTGAACTGGAGCAATAGTCCACTTTAGGGCAGACTGCAATAATCTCTTACAAGAATAAAGCCATATTCAATCCCACATGGAAAGACCCAACAGACCCATCCCTTCAACTGTGTGTACACAGAACTCCTTTCATATTAACAGGAAGTCACTTGTAAAAGAAAAAGAAGCATTTTTAATTCAAAGCTTGATCATAAATAGCAAAATATTTAAAGTGCCTATGAGAAAGTAAACACTATTTTGGTAAATATCATCACTTACAGGAACATTTCTTATGAACTACTTTTATCGATTGTTGATTTTGGTGACAAAATAAACAGTTTACAAAATGTACATACTTGGAAATATGAAATTATTTTAGCATCCAAATCATTGACATTATTGGTAACCAACTGGCTTTTTTTAATAAGGAGCATTTTGCTAAAGGTTATTTTTAAAATATAAGCAAATAAGGGCTTGCAGGGAAATAACTTTTAGGAGTTTTGCCCTAATTTTTAAGTTCTGCACCAAAACCAAAGACTTGACATGATATCTGTTTAATAGTAGTAGCTTCGAGTGATGAACTGCATTTAGTGTTTCTCCACATTTAAAATGATACTTTGATGTCATCAAGTGCCCAGGAAGTTGACTTTGTAGAGTCATCACCAGCATAAGCTACTGTACACATAGAGTAAACCACTTTTTGTAAAAAAAAAAAAAAAAAAGAAAGAAAGAAAGAAAGAAAGAAAGAAAGAAAGAAAGAAAGAAAACAAAAAGCTGTGTGTTTTAGAAAGAAGCAATCTCAGACATTCTCTCACATTGGGCAATTAAAATAAAGAGAATATTTACTGTTAGGAGCTTCTTTCGTTAAAAAATTCTCCCTTCCCAGTGCTAAGAATAAAAGTAACCAATAGCTAATTTGTTTTATGTTGTCTGATTTTTATTTGTTATGGAATACACTTGCTAATTGCAGCCTCACATCACATAGCTATGAAATCAGAACTGTTTTCACCAAGGAATAGACTAATTAAAATACTTATTTACAGAAGTGGTGTAGTTTTATAAAAAAGCAAATGAAGTTCAACGATGTTCTTTTTTAATGTACTATTTTATTATGTATTTCTTTACAATTAGCCTTTGTATTTTAGAGTTAAATTAATTTTTGTGGAATGAAATGACTTCAGGAAAGTTTCTTTCATAACAGTTTTTCAAATGCCATTTATCCTGGTTTGTCATGTTGCGTGTATTTGGAAGTATGAATGTACTCTTTCCTAAAACTTGGCAAATGAATATAAGTAGAAAATAATGACTAGTACAAAGTGAAATGATTAGATTAGAATTGTCTATAAAATGTTTGTCAGGCCTGACTGGATATAATTTATATATATATATATATTTGCAGTGTGCTTTGTGTACATGTATACATGTTGCCAATAATAAGATTTTGCAACTGGATGACACATGATTTTACTTGAACAGTGAAGGACAAAATCACGATTGCAGAAGACATTTTTATAATCTGTTTTTCCAGAGATTGTCCCTAAACTCTGTAATGATCTAGAAGAGTGAAATGCAATTGCTAAAATTTTCTTGGTTAATGTAAAGATATAATTTTCCTATACTGTACTTTCTTCATAGGATTGTAAAGATGTTCTAATCAACTTTGTATGTTGCATGATGTAGTAAACCTTTTAAACATGTGTGTTAAAATATATTGAGTTTGGATTAAAATGTTGACCAGATTTCACATCTGAAAATAAACTCATCTCTTATTAGGAAGTTACCTATTTGGTAACATGATGGGAGTGGGTGGGGTAGATGAATCAGCCAAAATCAATTGTAGAATTTACATAAAGGATGTTGTGTGCCAAGATTTCATTGGTAGTTTATAAAGTGAAGTAATTAGAAATCTCTGGTCATGTTAATATTGCTAACCAAATGAGACGACTCCTGAAAAATCTGACACTTTATTGTCTTTTTGCACAAATGCAATTAGTACTGAGGACTGCAAGGACTGTGTTTACTTATCCTTCTATATAACAAGGAACAAATTGTGCAGTTATGAAGTAAAACTCTAGGGCTTTACTTGGTGAGGACTTCATTTATCTCTCTGAACTAAGGCAGCACATTTCAGAGAGAAACTGCCCTCAACAATATGTCCTTTCACCCCTGTTAGTGAAGGCAACATTTAGGTCAAGGGAAATGAATTTGTCTACTTCAAGCTCATCACTGGCAGTAGAAGTATCTTCGCTTGACACTAGTCACAATTTTTCCTGACTTGTTAAACTAATAAGAGCGGAGAGAGGAAATGATCAATGGGTTGCCCTGCTTTCTTTGTGCAGTGTTTTTCTCACTATGAAGACAATTCAGATTTCTTCATTTTGCTGCACATAAAATAGAAGAAGACCCACAAAAATAAAAGAAGAGACTAGGGACAGGAATGATTAAGACTATTCGCAATTATCCAAAATCCATGGAGAGAAGTATTTATTGTTAAGCTTTAAGGTATAGTGAAGTGATGCACACTGGATGTCACCATATCAATTTAGTCCCTTTGGAGTCTACAGTAAAGCTAGTGGAGAACTGGCAAAACAGCTCAGCAAACTTTGGAGTGTGTCCTGAAATTAGGCGGCTGTCCTTGCTCTCTGTTTCTGGCCTAACACCTCTCAAGAAAGAACCCTATTCAGTTTTTACTTATCCAACTTTTTTTTTTTTTTAACGATTACAGCACCTGGTCTTCCTAGGTGGTCTCCCGTCCAAGTACTAATCAGGCCCGACCCTGCTTAGCTTCTGAGATCAGACAGGATCAGGCTTGTTCAGGGTGGCATGGCCATAGACTATCCAACTTTACAGTGTGTTCCAATAGGACAGATTCTCAAGACTCCAAATATAGGCTGGATTCACTGTATCTAACTTTTGCCTTTAACTCTAGTACCAATCATTGCTCCAATATTTATGATCAGGTAGTAAAGTGGCTTTACTCAAAGTATTATACCAACCACAGTAACATTAGATAAGGCCTAATTTGTTGATGCTTGAGACCTTTAGGAATTACTCTGAAAGGTATCAGAACTGGAATCTAGAATGCCTTGTACCACAATTTATTCAACCATTTTTGTCATTGACCATTCCATTTTTTCTTCTGTTTGCCTCTAAAAATGATGCTGTAGTAGATAACATGCACCTTTGTGAACTAGCATTGTTTTCACTCCTGTTAATGAAGGCAACATTTAGGTCAAGGGAAATGAATTTGTCTACTTTAAGCCCAGGATAGTCACAAACTGGTCAAAGGTCATTGGGAATAATGCATATTTTAAATTGTAATAGATGTGGTCAGAAACCTTGACAAAAGTGTTTAGCAATTCTCACTCCCACCAACCATACATGTGTGCCAGTTTTCCAGCATCCTTGCCAAATGGCATATTATATATTTTTAATTCACATTTTTTAATTAGAGGTTGAACATATTTACACCATTAATATAAGAAACAGTTAAACCTGTAGGGAATTTTTATGAGTTTATTTCAGCCAAACTGATGATAATTGCCTGGAAGCAAAATATCAACAGGTTGAGAAAATGCTCCAGAGAATGACAGTTTTGCAGCTTATTTTATACATTAGCATGAAAGGAGTAGATGTATAAAAGGTTAAATGAAATTTATCAGTGGTAGATTAAAGGGGGACAGGAGAAAGCAAAGCCGGGAAATCTCTGGGATTGGATAAAAAGTAAAATAGATACTTCTTTTGCATTGGTAGGTACAGGGTAATTAATAATTAACATTTACAGCACATAGAGATAGTATTCAGGGAACACGATAACAGTGAGGGTTTCTGTGGTCTCCTGCTCTGGTGCAATAGGTATGTCTTGCGGGGTCTGGAGAAGATTACTCTGACATTTCAAAGGAATGCTATCTTAGATGCAAAAGGACAATAGACAAGCTCGCTTAAGGTAAAGACTGACCTTTAACAAGGAAGCTACAGGCCTAGGATGTGACTACTTAACCATGACCCATTTTAGTTAGGAATTTTTACGTCAGACCACCCTGTGTGGTTACTTGGTCTAAGTTTTAAGGCCTGCCATGTAGGGCTCCCCTGAGCTTATCAAGTTAAGTGAATGACCCCTTTTTTAACCACAACAGATATGAACTGCGTAGTCACAGATGTTGGCTGATTTTACTGGAATTACATGTTTCTTGAAACATTTCTAGTAATGGGCTGAATAGATGTTATTTTGTTTTCTGTGTTGTAAAATCAATATTTTCTAAACTCTCATTTGACTCATTCAAAAAGCTTAAAGCCATATACAAACATTTTTATTCTTTATGCTTTTGGGCTTTCAAATGTTAAGAAAATCCTTTCTGTCCCCAGACTGAAATATTTAATCCTGTTTGTTTTATTCTCCCGTTGAGACTGTTTACCTACTGGGCTTTACTTTTGCATATAGACTTAGGCAGAGGTCAGAATAAATATTCATGTATATGAAGAGCTAGAACAACAAAAAAAAAGTTTAAAAAGGAGAAAGGGCAACGAATATTTTATTCCACTCCAGGTATTTATAGGAGCAGGATTAAGGCCAGATGTTGAAAGCATTTCCGATATAAATTAAAACTGTCAGGAGGTGAGATCGACTTGCAACGCAGCAAGCCTGGCATTTTATGCTTATGCTCACTAGTGACTGCCTGTCGGTGTTTCCTATATAAGAATGTTGGGGTACGGTTCTTCTCTGTGCTTCTAGCACTGGATTATCTACATGTCCACTGATAAGTAGTCTACCCAGAGACCACTCAAACATTCCAAATTGTCATAGGCCAAAACTCCCTAAGGGGAGACCCAAGAGCCCCAAATCAAAGGCTGACAAGGGCGACGAGGCTCTGCGCACGTCCGCTCTCCGGGCGTTGAAAGTCAAATCTTTGGGCAAATCCCGGCATCCAGCCGGATACGCATGCGCAGCCTCAGTTCCCGGCTGCTTTACGCGTCTCGGTAGGTCGGCGCGTGACGCGGGGACTGCTGGGAAGATGGCAGGGGTGGGCATGGCGGCTACCGCGGCTTGGAATCCTTGCCGGAGGTGGGGCTGGATGGCCGTTTCCTTCGGCTTTCACCGTAGCTTCAGTGCGTTACTTACACGGAAGCCCGAGCATGCGCTACGGAGGCGCCCAGGTTAGTGTCGGAAAGGTGAGAGTAGGACGCGTTCTTTAGAACATCGCTGGTTTCGTCCGTTCCCGTACAGTGTGTTTTTGGCGCCGCATTCAAAAATATTCTTCCCCCATTCTCAGTACCCCAGTTCTGGGCGTTTTCGACAATTCTGGTAAAGGCTGTGAAGAGAGCTCTGCGGCGGCGCCGGGGTATCCTGGACAGCCCCGGCCCTTGCTGGCGTTTTATGCTCTTTATAGTTTAAGAATCTTGGTGTCTGCCTGCCTTCTTTGCATTGATTTAATAAGAAAAATTAATATGTGCATTTAATGCGTTTAATTATTAGTTGCTTTTCTTCCCTTTCTCTGCGGGGCCTAAGGGATTTACAGATCGTGACTATGTGTTAAGATCCTTAGTCCTGCCCTTCCTTGACTTGAGAGAATTTACAATTTGAACATTTTCTTTGTAAAAGTGTAGACTGTCATCAAGCCTAATTTCTAATTTTGTCTTCTCACTGCTTCTGTTCAGTGAAAACCATAATCATTGCTGGCCAAAGGAAACTAGAATTTAAACCAAAAACCAAAGCACTTGAGTATCTTCTTTATCTTGTATTTGGTTCTTCCCCGTCCCACCGCATTCCCACGGTCATCCTCCCGTATGTATAGATTTTCTGAATTATGCCTTTTTAGTTTCTGATTCTGTTGTGCTCACATCTTGGCCACGCAGCTGTCAGATGTATGATCACTTGGAATGGAAATTGTCATTGCAGATACTCTGAATTAAATTTTTTAAACGTATGCAATCAGTTTAACTTCCATTCATTTGTACACAGCCAGAAGACGTGATATATATGTTTTTCCAGCCAAGTATAGTATGTCATTTCAGTGCACCAGAACCTGAGCTAATCCGTATGCAAAGATCATTTATGGTTATAATATTAACCTATCTACTTGTAACTCGCCAAGATTAATTAAGTAAATTATTGTCTCAGGGAGAAATTCCTGTGTTGGGAAGTAATATTGAAAAGAGGATAGGAAGGATTTTTTGAGTGCTGAGCTAAGGAAATGGGAAATGAACATTTTTGCTGATACAATCTGCCAGCAAACATAACTGGCTCCTACTAGCCCTGTTATTCACTAAAAGTTTTAAATTTGGCATATGTCACTATGCATTGAACTTTGAAACATGCTTACTTGTAAAAGGGATAACTTTAAGACTTCTAATCCAATTTCTAAAAAATCAACTCAAATCCAAAACAAGGAAAACTTTACCAGCTCTCATGGAAGAACTGAGAAGTTTTTGTTAACCACAATAAAGTGGAGTAAGGTTTCATGTAATATTAAAAAAAAAAAAAAATTTTTTTTTGATCCAGAAAAAGACTGTAAGGAAATACACAAACTAATTTCTTTAGAGGGAGGAGTGAGATTATAAATGGGCTTTTGGTTTTTAAATATCTTTCTACCTTTTTTTTAAGAGCAAGTATTGATTTTATAGTAGGGAAAGAACTTTAAAAACAATAAAATGGAGTACCTTGTAATGTTTACCAGTTGTGCTATCGTACTTTGAGCTAAAATCTGTATGTACTAGTTACAAAAGCCAGATGAGCAAATAAAACAGTGATTGTAGAGTCTTATGAGAAATATTTTCTCAAAAATGATACTATCATATATTTTTCAAGGTTACTTGGAAAGAAACTGCTCGTTGAGTGCACTTCAGCTAACGGAATCATGATTGGCTGTTACTATGGCCCTTAATATGATGAGTGGAAAGGGAATCGGTAATAAAAGAGGCACAGCACCTTCACCTTTCCAAGGGCAGACCAAACTTATTTGTCCCTTTCCACGAGAACGCAGAGGATGCGAAACTCAAATATTAAAAAATTAAAAAGAAGGTAAAATCTCACGAGAGGGCTAAAGTTAGTATAAGTAAATCTGAATGTTGAATGATACTATTTAGGACAGATGATACAGCAGCAACAGTAAAACAAACATTTTTGATGAATCTCTGTCTTGTTGCCTTGAAATTTCCACTTGATCGTGTATTTTGGAAGAATCAAGATTGAACCTTGCTCAAAGAAGGTACTGATTTTGAAATGGTTTTTAAAATATGCACAGACTGTGACTTTAATACTTCAAGTCTGTTTTTGCTTCCTATTAAACTGAAATAGTATTTGACATCAGTTCAACAAGAAAGTTAAGATTGAAAATATATATGGTTTTCCAAAAACTGTATTTGCAAACTATAGTTTATATTTTGTTTACTTTGTTTAGCTTTCAGACAAAAGACATCAATCTCTTTCCTTAGTCGACCAGACTTTCCAAACCTGGCTTATAAGAGACTAAAAGGCAAAAGTCCAGGAATTATCTTCATCCCTGGCTATATGTCTAATATGAATGGTACAAAAGCATTGGCGGTTGAGGAGTTTTGCAAATCTCTAGGTCACGCCTATATAAGGTAGGAACAGCACATTTCAAAGAAAATGTTACTGTCATATAGCATGGCATCAGAGAATTCTGCTCTAACCAATTGAAGCAAATATCAGCATTTTTATAGATTAATTTGTTTTAATGGTCTGTAAACTTTCAAATTGTGATTTAGGGTTCTTGTAAATGCAACCTTTAAAGACTTTTTTTGAAGGTCTTTGTGCCACACTCATAATGCTGGCAGGAAAGAAAACTCGTGATAACTAAGCTCTTTAGCTACAAAAATCTAACATGACAGCAAACCAATATACTAGTTGGCTTTCTTATATTTTGTTTTTGTATTGTGGTTTTTTATTAGGGCTTTAAGGACTTTTATTTGACGACTGTTTATTACCTTTTAAAATGTTTTTAAAAGTACAGTAAGTTCTCACTTAATGTCGTTAAGTTCCTTGACTTTAAAACAATGTGTAATGAAACCAATTTTACCATAGGCTAATTGATATAATCAAGCATTAATTTCCTATATCTCATCAACATTATAACAAAACATCCTTGAACAAAAACGACATTATTGGAGGACCTGCTGTATTGTAAAATTAGTACTGTATCATTCACATTTCCACTGAGTTTTCTCTTTCCCCTCACTCTGCAATCTGAATATGTATAAGCATAGAGATCTGTGTTGATTAACTAACACTTGATTTCACAATTTATATTTCATACTGATAATTATTTTAGTAAATAACATGTTTACATTGTTGTTGTTAGGTTTATAAAAATAATTTAGTGCCTGATTTGCCAGAAGAGTTAGTATGGTTTAATAGAAAGCCATGGCCCGAAATTCAAGACACATGGATTCTAGAATCAATTCTAGGAGTAACTGACAAGATGACTTAGTAAATAAACACTGGATCTAGTTTCTTCATCATAATAAAGGGGGAAGTTGGATTAAAGATTATTTCTGAATTCTTTTCTGGCATTTACAGCCTAAAAATCTATTTATCTAAATTTTTAGAAGAATGCTTTCACTAATATTCTCTCAGTAGATCTAGGGAATGCAGCTATTAGCAATAAAATAATAAATATAAATAAACTTTTAGACTTTATTCAATATATTAGCAGAAATTATATCTATTATATGGATTTAGTCTTTTTTCTTTTATTAATTTAACAATCATTTCATTTTCATACTCAGAACTTTTAAAAATCAATCTGACTTAACTTATTCTGAATACTGGAGTATCTTTTGCAAGTAGACTTTCTAGCACTGTAATGGGTGCTGTGAAATATACAAAGAATTATAAAACATGGGCATTGCCGTTAAGGATTTTTTATCAAAATAGGAAAACACAAGATAAAATACATGTGAGAAACTGGGCAAAAATATTCATCAAAATGTAATTGTGTCGAAAGAGCAGTAGACTTAATTGTATAAGATGAGAGGAAGAAAACTGAGGGGTTAAAGTGGATAAAAAAGACTTTATAAAGGAGCATTGAAGAATAATTAGGGTTTGGGTAAGAAGGAAAAGCTATCCAGGAAGGGGACTACCCTGAGCAAAACATCATAATATCAGAAATACTGCCATTATTCTCCTTTTTTGTCTCCAAAATATTTTGAATCAAGAAATTACTGTTTTACCAGTTTTTGAATTTAAATTGAGACTTTGGGAGCTATATATAACCAGTTTCTGTCTCCCTATGTCGGTTTTCTGCATTTTGGATACATGTGAAATACATTTTCTTTTTAAAGGTGTGTTAAATAATCATGATGAAATTATAATGTGTATGGACTATTAAGTGGTACTGTAGGCTATGTATATCTTTATAAACCTTTATAAAGTATAGCCTTCACTACAGATTTTTAATTTGATCAAATTCCTGTTGGATTTTGTCAAAACATTGCAATCTATCTTGTTAAAAGATATTTTATCTTTTATTTATACTCCAGTTTCTCAGTTTACTTTTGTGATTTTGGCTATAAAATTCAGATCTTGAATGAAGAAATGGTTAGTTTTGTATATTATACAAGAAGTGGTATATATGGCTATTTGGAAGATGTTTTCTTAATGTCCTGTCACCATGCCAAAAATAAAATTGAGTCAGAGCTAAAGAATATAACATGGTTTTAGGGTTGATATTCTCTCAGTTATTTCTAATAGAATTTTTAATTACAGATTTGGGAATATGTTCTAGAATATTGAGGCGGCTGTTACAGACTTTTGTTACTGTTTCAAAGTCCTAAACTGCTGAATATATTTGAATTATCTTTGTCTTTTGGTAGGGTTCAGCAAGAATGAACTATATTTTTCACTTGTAACCTTTTAATATCACTAAATGGTTACAATTTCCTTTATAAAGGGGCTTTACACTTATTTTGCATCTTCACCATATATTTGGAAAGCAGCTGTAAAAGATGCAGCGAGTATAGGCATCTGATTGCCCACCAAGGCAGGGAAAAGGAGGATTGGCTGGTGCCTTTCTCCCTGGTCTGTCTTCAGTGTATCCTGGACTAAGGGAAAATAGTAACTGTGATTTAGACTTTAGCAACTGCCTCATTACACTATTTATTTCCCAAGGATCCAAAATCATTTTACTATAGACTCAAAGAAAATTTTAATTTCTTCTTTCTCCATCACTTATAAATCCCTTATGTGTAGGAAAATATGTATATGCTGTATATCACTTATACTTACATGTACACTAAATTTACTAGGATTTATTTTCATCAGATTTTAAGAATCAGAAACACATGACAGTTCTAAATTTGAATAAAGTAATTCTTCTTCCTTTTACCTTCCACTTCTGTCCCTTTAGAATGTATTATAATACTCAGTAAGTGAGGTTTACATGCATAGCCACTATGAAGAGTGCAGAACAGAAATAAGATGATAGGTTTTTTTTCCTCCAAGATCTTGCATTCTCACAGGAATGAGGCACAACATATCCACACACAGATTGTCATATAAAGCAGTATATGATAAATTGATTGTGACTGATAAAAATGAATTCCGTGTTGAACTAATTTAAATAATAAACTTTAAAATGAATTCTGTGGAAGTTCCATTAGGTAGAGATTTTTTTCAATTTGTCTTAGAAGACTTTCCAACAAAAAAGATTCATTTGGACTAAGCTCTGAGAAGAGGATGTTGGTAATGAAGATGGGAGAAGATAATCCAGGTGAAGGAAATAGTTTGAGGCATGAAACAGAAAGCAGCCTATTTTAGGAACAGCAAGTTGATTAATTTGGCTAAAACAGTAATTTTCTCTGATGAAATGATAAAAAGTCAATCTGAGATGACCAGAATATAATGGTCTTAAAAAAAAAATAAGGCTGAAGCACTAAATTTTTATGTTGTATGTCACAAGGAGCCTTTGAAGTTAATGCCATATCAATAATAATATTTTAGGGAAAAAAAAAAACATCCATTTAGAGAGTAGAGTCACAGAGGCACAGTTAGGAGACTACTCTGATAGGCTGGTTTTAAGATAATAAAAAAACCTGCACCAAGATTCTGGTCTTAACAGATGAGGCAAAAAAGGATGAATCTAAGAAATGAGAATGAGTGAGGATGGTACAGGGCAAGCAGTGTTCTATACTCTGAAAAAACAAACTTGAATAAAACAGCCCTTGAAGAACTGACATTCTAGTCATAGACAAATATTCAAAATTTGATTAAACACGCAGTATGAAAGGTGTTAATTGAGTACATATAAAAGTAAGGGACTGACCAGTACTAAACAGGGCATATGTGTCAAAGGCATGTTCCTTAAAGGAGGTAACATGACTTAAAGGATGACTAGGAGTTTGAGTGGGGAAGGATGACAGCCTTCTAGGCAGTGGAACATCTTGCAAAGACTCAAAGTGCTTATCAGGGAATTGGAAGTAGTTCAGTATGACTAAACTGTATAGTAATCTGCAGGAGCGGTATAGTACTTCGTGATTTATAGAATTAAGACACTGAGGAGAGGTGAAATTCACAGATCAAGCAGATTTTGAGCCTGGAGAACTAGGAAGTTGGAAGGAGAAGCAAATTAAGTGGGTGGGCTGGTGAAGAATTTGATTTTGGTCTCCTCTTTTTCTTCCACCAAATTTGTAAATAAAAACTAAGCACTTACCATGTGTGAGGTACTGATCTAGGCCCTGGGAAAGCAGTGGTGAGCAAAACAAAGCTTGTGCCCATAACCACCAGTTCTAGTGTGGGAGACAGATCACAAATGAATAATCAAATACCGTATATAATGTCAAGTAGTAGTATTTGCTATGAAAAAAATAAAGCAGGGTAAGGAGATAGAGAATGATGAAAGAAGCACAATTTTAGACAGAATGGTCAGAAGTGGCTTCTCTGGGCTTGTAACATTTGAGCCAAACGCCTGAATCAAGTGATGGAGCAACCTAAGTAGATATCTGGAAGTAGAGTATTCCATATGGAGGGAAAAGCTGATGTAAAACTTCTGAGGCCAGAATGTAGGTGGTATATATTTTTTAAATATATGTTAGGTATTGTAATAATGATGAATGTGCTACCTTCCTTAAAAATCAGAGAAGCAAATATATAGATAGATATCCAGATATACATATATTTTCCCTTTTTCCAGGTTTGATTACTCAGGAGTTGGAAGTTCAGATGGTAACTTAGAAGAATGCACAGTGGGAAGATGGAGAAAAGATGTTCTTTCTGTAATTGATGACTTAACTGTAGGACCACAGGTGACTTTTTGTTAAATATAATTGTTGACTATAACCTCATGATATTTGAGCTGTTTCTTTGGATATGAAAACTTATTTAATATTTTAAATGTTTAAAAGTCAATTTTGATATTTGCTTTAAAATAGTTTTGTCATTTTCACGTTCTTATAAATGTAATATTTTTTTATTTTACAAATTTTTTTGTAATTCTGTTATAGACTTACTACTTTAACTAAAAGTAATTGTAATTTAAATTCTACTTTGTGCTAAATATTAAAAGTCTGGGAGCTAAAGGATATAAAATAAAAAAAGTACATACATTGTATTAAATTACTTGCTCTCCTTGTAGAAAAGAAAAGGAAATCCCTCTTTAAAACTACATGTTTTTAATTTTAGATACTAGTTGGATCTAGCCTTGGTGGATGGCTTATGCTTCATGCTGCAATCGCACGACCACAAAAAGTTGTAGCCCTTATTGGTATAGCCTCAGCTGTAGATGGTCTAGTGACACAATTTAATCAGCTTCCTGTTGAGGTAAGTCACGGGCAACCTCAGCGTATACCTCATATCATTCTTCTTTCTTTTACTTATTATGTTGGCCCATCTTTTAGTTTAGCTGCTTTTTTTATATATACAATCTCTGTTTTCTTTAGTATTTGGTCTCTTGTTTAAGGTTTCCTTTTCTTTAGTCCCTTCAAATTATTGTCAGATATTGGACCCACGTTAATAAAATCACACTATAAACTTTTTAGCAATATTTACTTTATTAATCATATTTATTTATATAGCTCATACATCATGATCTCTTGTACTTATTCTTATTTTGTGGCATATGGAGAATAGTATCTACTTTTATGACCATATTAGACATGACTAATCAATTATGAAACTTTTATTAGCCTGCAGCAGCCTCAGATCCTCTCTTAGCAGAGCTCTCCAAACACACACTATCAGTCAGAATTAGCACCCAGGAGAATGGATTTGCCATTCCTGGCTTAGACACTTGGTTGGCATTCCTTTTTTACTCCTAATTCTCACCTTAAAAAATAAAAAGTACATTTTCATTATTCATCAGCATAGTAAAAATGAGGTTTCTGAAATAACTGGGAAGGTATTTAGTTTATTATACTTTATTATTGGACAAATGTTTAAGTACTTCAGTTGTCTGCAAGGATAAAGAAATGGTAATAGCTATTTATTTTTGTGTATGTCATTTTTGTGTTGTTGTTTTGCAATCAATTGAACTCTCCTTCGGCATCTTTTCCTAGGGATCTACATTTCACTGTGAGATTAAGATCCTAGCCGGCCCAAGGCCCGGAATATTAAAGTAAAAGTCTAGAGAATGGATTCAAAAAGTAGGGTCTTCAGGCCAGTGGCAACAGCATCACCTAAGAAATTGTTAGCAATGCATGTTCTTAAGCTTCACCTGAGACTCACTGAATCAGAAACTGGGAACATGACCCAGTAATCTGTTTTAACAGGTTCCTCAAGTGAAAGTTTGAGGACTCTGCTCTAGAGAGTGGATGAACAGGAGGAGAAAGAAAGAAAAAGAAGAAAAAAGCGTATATAGTATTTAGTCGTAGAATGTCATTGACTTTTGCCTCGGGTTCTGCATTGAACCCAGTGCCATGAATTATCTGTTCTAAGTTTATTCTTGGTTCTTGTTATTCTTCCCAGCTTAAGAAATGGTATTGTCTGCACAGTCAGGTTCTTCATATAATTTCCTATCAGGGCTAAAGTTGTGAAGCTAGTTTTTCTTGCACTTATCTCCTATTTCTGCATTTTTTTCACTTTCTTGGTTGTTTTTCATACATAGTTACGCAGTGTCCTCGTGCTGCTAAATTTCCCAAACATTATGTGTCTCTGCATCTAAACCTTGGACCGCTTACTCCGTCCTCTAACTCAATAATAAAATGCCTCTCATGGTTGGGAAATTATTTCGAGAACATGACAGATTGGAAAGGAGTTGATTAAACAGTTTTTTGGTGAATATTGGTAAATGACAAGATTTACATACATTTCTGTTGATGTGTGTATATTCACATTACTCAGAGAGAGCATATGGTAGATATCCCTTAAATGACTGAGATCTATAGTCTATAAATCAGAGTATGTCTTTGCTAATCCTAAATCAGACCAGCAAATGGTTGTTCATAGAAACATGTTGAGCCCTTGTAAATGTAAAAGCATGTACAAGGAAGAAGCAGGGACACCAGGACCATTTCTTTTCTGCACAAACAGCTGGCCCTAACAATGTCAAGGGAGCAGAAATAGAGATTTTCACTATCTTCTCTAGCCCTGGAGTGTTAAGACCCAGTATTTCTCTTTGAGTAGGAGCTTTTCTTACCTCTTCACTGACTCTAATCATTGACTCCTTCTTTGGACACCAGAGGGCACAACTGTTTGGAATCCAAGCATCTCAACCACATTGCCTTGATGCAGTTTCTACTTGATGTAGAACTTATGCATATTATGTATTTTCTTTGGTTAATGCTGTTTTACTATTTCTCAACTTTTTTTTTTTGAGGACTTGGGACAAAACATTTTGTGAAATTATTCAAATGGACAGTATTCAGTTCAGTGGCAAATAACAGCTAGTTGGAGGGCAAAGATGCTTAACATGAAACTATTATTAATTAATTGTGTCGCAATAATTAGCATAGTTCCCACTTAATAACCAATGAAACTAAGTTCTTATTACTGAAGTTACAAATTCAAGAGTAATCCTGACTAGTTTGAGGATAACTTGAGTATCATTTTTGCTTTAAATAATTGGTTCACATGTTTTAATGCCAAAACCCCATGATATTAATATAGATTTATATATTATATAGTTTTTGAATTTCATTAATTTCAAAGCATTTGAGATACATATTTAGAAGTATAGCTTTAAGATATACAGCTTTTTCC
Source organism: Eidolon dupreanum (assembly GCA_028627145.1). Lineage (NCBI taxonomy): Eukaryota > Metazoa > Chordata > Mammalia > Chiroptera > Pteropodidae > Eidolon > Eidolon dupreanum. Next base: position 100,704,396 of record CM053507.1, read on the forward strand.
CTGAAATCAATTGATTTCAACCATGCAGTTTCACTGAATGAAATCTTAGAATTTAAAAAATAAAATGCCTATGTATATATAGATTATACTGCACATATTTTACTGTTTAAAATCTTGTTTTTCTTTCCATACTTACAATAAATTTACAATTTTAAACATGGAAAAATCATAATATGTTTATTGAAAATTTACAACTTTTTTCAAATGTTATATATGGCTTTTCTTTCCTTATATTTTTGTTTATTTTTGATAAACATGCCCACTTGTTTTTCTCGTCCAAAATGCCCTTCATATTATATGGTTGCAAGAATTTTAAAACTATATCTTGATTTATCAGTTCTAGTTCCAATATATTGCCAGAGAATTTATTAAATACACATAAACTTTTATGCTCAAAGATATTCATGAAGGTATCCAGCAGTATAAGAATACTCAAGTCAATTGTCTTAGATTGATTATAGTGGACTATTATGTAGCCTTTTAAAATTTTTCGTAGAATTTTTAAGACCCAAAAATGTGGTCTACGGCCATGCTACCTTGAACAAGCCCAATCCCGTCTGCTCTCAAAAGCTAAGCAGGGTCGAGCCTGGTTAGTACTTGGATAGGAGACCACCTAGGAAGATCAGGTGCTGTAGGTGTACAAAATAAAGTAAATAAATAAAAATTAAAAAAATTAACCCAAAAATATATGTATTAAATAAGTAAAGCAGCATAGAAAACTATATATGTATAATAGATATGTATTTTATATGTTATTTATATGAAAATCAAATACAACAGGTTCTCAATGTCATTTCTTTCAACTTCATTTTGTTATAATATTGATGAGATGCCTTAGGAATTTAACTTTTCTTTTTATCTGTTAGCCTATGATAAAATTGTTTTCATTGTACGTCATTTCACTTAAAGTCTCAGCACCTATCAATGATGATGTTAAGTGAAGACTTACTGCACATATAAAAAAATACTCAAAGAAAATAAGCCATAATATTTATGGTTATATCCATGAGGCGAGGTAGAATTATGGGTGATTTATTTTTTTTGTACTTTTTATATGTTACTTTAATTAGAAAAATTATTTAAAACAAATCTAATTAAAAAAATTCTTCAAGAATCAAAAGATACCCACTTTGATTTTAAGGGGATAAGTGTAGAAATGTTCAGTTTTTAGGAAGTATTTGGAACACTTCATTGTCAGCTAACACAACAGGTTTTTTCTAATTCCATAGGACCCTGGAAAGCAAAAACTACATTTTTATTTATATTCAGTGCTTGATTGTCCCAGTGTAACTACTGTCTTTTCATTTTTAGTTCTATGCTTGATCCTTCTCTCTTTACTACATCCCCATTTTTGTAACTTCTCATATAGATGCTATTTTAGTTTTATGGTTTTGAGATATAAATAATTTTTATTCCTAAGATTTGATTTTATATACTACTGATAACCTGAAATTATATGTATTTATAATTATATTCCAAAAAAATATTGTACTTTTTCTTCCCTTCATTTTCCCTTTTAGTTGGGATGCAGCACCACCTGATTCAAGATGTTACATGATAAATTAGATAGATCTAAGTTTTGAATCCTAGCTACAACAGTTCCTACCTTTGAGCTTTGAACATATTTGACTTCTCTAAACTCTAATATCATCTTTTGTAAAAATGAAATAATAACCAAATTATCAGGATCTTAAGAGATTCTAGGTGCAAAATACCTTTCACTGTATCTTATGCATAGTATTATTGATAATTATTATTGATACATTTTTATCTCTTTTTCTCTTCCTCAAGGACTGCTTTAGATTGTATAAGACTGTTGCATGTGTTAATGTTTCATACTTTTATTTTCCTAATTTTTCTCAACAGATGAAAAAGGAAATAGAGATGAAAGGTGTGTGGAGCATGCCGTCAAAGTACAATGAAGAAGGTGCTTACCACATTCAGTACAGTTTCATTAAAGAAGCTGAACACCACTGCTTGCTACACAGTCCTATCCCTGTGAACTGCCCTGTAAGATTGCTCCATGGCATGGAGGATGACATCGTGCCTTGGCATACATCCATGCAGGTTGCTGACCGGGTCATCAGCAGGGACGTAGATATCATCCTCCGAAAACATAGTGATCACAGAATGAAGGAAAAAGCGGACCTTCAACTTCTTGTTTACACTATCGATGACTTAATTGATAAGCTTTCAACTGTAGTTAACTAGAATCGCATTTTTAGTTGGTAAGTATACTGATGATCCATAAATTTGAAAGAGGGATAACAAATGGAAGAACCTGATACTTAGGTTTTTCCTCTTATCTCTATTTTGTTAATATCACACGAGTATTTATTTAATGATGTATTTGCACTTGAGTGAAAAAAATTGTGAAGAAAGTACAGTTTTTCTCTTTATCCTCAAGGGATTCGTTCCAAGATACTACTCCCCGCCCCCGCCCCCGCCGTGGATATACAAATCCAAGGATGCTCAAGTCCATTATATACAATGGTGTAGTATTTGCGTATAACCTACACACATCCTCCTGTGTACTTTAAATCATCTCTAGATTATTTATAATACCTAGCATAATGTAAATGCTTTGTAAATAGTTGTTATACTATATTGTTTAAGGGTCAACTTTTTGGATTTTTCTTTTTTTTAATATTTGTGGTTGTGGTTGGTGGAATCCAAGGATATAGACTCTGCAGACACTGAGGGCCGACTATACCAGCTGCTATTTGGAAAACTTTCTCCTTCCTTCAATTTTTGATTTTTTTCATTAAAATATTTCCTATTTTTTCATTAAAGATAAGTTTAACTTTTAATGCTATTTTAACTGCCAGCTTTTAATTGTTCTCTTGTTCTTAGAATAATAAAGCTTAACTTTTTTTGTTTTTTTGTTTGGTGTCATTATATATGGAGATTTGTAAAATTCTGATTTTAAAATGCAGTTCACAAAATATAAGAAAATAAATCTGAAATGATTAGAAAAATGTCTGAAACATAATAAAGTCCAAAACATATTTTATATATTGTGCATATTTGAGCTTAAAATTAAGGTAACCTTTTTAAAGGCTTAAAACTACAGTGATATAAAGGAGATATATTATTTCTAAATATTGACCTATAATATATTTAAATGGGAGAATTTCATCTTAAACAATGGTATAATATTTTCATATTCTAAAGAGACAGTCTTTATATATTATAGCCCACCTGCAGAAACATTTCTTTTTTGTTAATACGTACCTTAAGTTCAAGTAGCCAAGTGATTGCCATCTAAATCAGAGGACTTTCTGAAGTGCAGATATAGCAAAAGAATATGAAATGCAAATATAAAGTTTTTTTAATAACTAAAATGAGCTCATGCAGTAGTCAGCCTTGATATTATTGAGTTGGTATTTTTTAGCTTTTAAGTTTGGTTGGACTTTAGTCTGCTTAGGTTATGTTTGTCAAAATAAAACTTAGATTGACAACATGATACACGTATATGAAGAAAGAATCTTGGGACAAAATTCTTGTGCCAAAAGGAGTTAACATAGCAGGTCTGACTACTTATCTTCAGAGAGACCTGCTTACAAGGTTGACCCATGGCTGTCCTCTTGGGAACTCGAATTTTAGGAGGGCTCCGCCATTCCCAGTACTGATAAAAGTGGCTCACTGCATCTCAACTGTCTTTGCAAACAATATGGTTTACGCAGAATGCTTGCTTTTCTCCTGAGAATCTGGAATTTTGGTAGGTGCTAGGCAGAGACTGTCTAAGAAACCAGCTCCCAATAAAAACTGGGCACTGAGTCTAACAAGCTTTCATGGTAGACAGCATTTCACATGTGCTATCACAAGTTGATGAGGGAATTAAGCTCATCCTGTGTGACTCTGCTGGGAGAAAATTCTTGTAAGCTAATGCTTAGTTTTCTCAGATTTCACCCCAGGTTCATTTTTCCTTTGCTGATTGTGCTTTGTATCACTTATCTGTAATAAATCGTAGCTGCGAGTAAAACTATACTTACAGAGTCCTGTGAATCCTAGCAAAAATTGAACCTGGGGGTGGTCCAGAGGATGTTGGACACATAGAGGACAGGTCAAATTACTACAAGGCGATAAAATTACAATCTATAAATTACCTTTTATGCCAAAAAATTATTTACAAATAATATATGAATTGTATAATGTGCCACAGTGCCTTGTGCCGAGTGAGTTGATAATGGTGGCAGCATGGCTATTCCAGGGCCTACTCTTCCCAGTCACTACTAGGCACGAGGATTAGGTGAAGAGGAAAGGGCCCCTGCCCTTAAGAGTTTTCGAGGGTTAAACATAATTAAAATCTAATATGATTACAGATTCATAATACCTGTAGAGGCAGTATAGCGTACTGGTTAAAAACAAACTAGAGCTTACGTTTAAATCCTGGCTCACCATTTACTAGCTCTGTAACAGCAATATATTTACCCTCCCTGAGGTTTCCTCATCTGTAAAATAATAATATAAACCTAGGTAATAAAGTGTTTAAGGATAAAGGATTAAGTACAACACAATTAGAACAATGACACATAAGTGTCACTACCTTTTCATTTTTATTATTCACAGAGCACAATCGGTGAGACAGGGATGAAGACATTCATAGAGGTTTAGGAAGAAAAGAGGAGACAACGAAGTTCATAGGGCTTCTAAAGCTGGACTGAATTGGACTTTCCAAACCTGGGAATTCCAAACTGGAATGTTAGTTGTGTGTTATCCTTTCAAATGTTCAATGGTTAGGAAAAGGGAGAGGAAGGAGAAAACCTTCACTATCTAAATGTAAGAAAATTGTTCTAAAATTTAGCTTTGCAGAGGGTAACATTACAATTTCCAAAAGATTTTAAAGAATCAGATTAGTGAATTCTGGTACATTGTTCTTTTATATTTTTTTCCCTAAGCCTTTTTTTTTTTCCCTAAAACCACTCTATGCCATGTATTCAGTGACATGGAAAATTCTTGAACAGCCAGCAGCCCCTGGGTGCCTTATCCTGTGGAACTCCCTCATTATTTTAAAAGCAACATGACCCCTCTAAACAATCTCAGCATGTGCAATGAAAAGGGATATTGCCAGTGTTAATGGAAAGGAAGCTCAAGTGAGCCTGTTTGCCTTCGATGCATCTGCTGAGCTTATAGGCATTTCCAGACAAATCTAAACAGCAGGCTGTTCTCTAAGCAGCCAATAGGTCTTTTTGGAGAGCAGGAAAAGAGCTTTGGGCAAGCCTGAGCTTTTTAAAGTATGGAGATAACAAAATTTTACTGGCCACATAACCATTTCCAGGGCAGTACCCAAAAGAAATATGTCAAATTTTCATTAAATTTTGAACTTAAAAAAAAAAAAAACAAAACTCAGTTTCTGGAGGAAGATGGGTAGAATTTAGATATACTTTTTAAAGATTCCCTTTAAACACAAATCTAAAGTAACATTTCAGTTTAGAAACAGTCATGTGGAATGCATAACATGGTTTGATGAAAAAATATGATGCTTTGCTGCATTTAGAATATACCTAGAGAACAAGGCAGGGAAATTTTTTTAACCAATTGTGTCTTTGGAGAAAATGATCCTTTCACATTTGCACTTACTCTTTTCTTGGGTGTTTAAGGTTTTGCTGTCAGATAAACTTTTTTTTACTAAAAAGAAACTCAAATGTCAACTTCTCAGTGAAGCCTTCTCTGACTCATCTTCATCTCTGTTTCCAAGAAGTTCATCGCTGGCCCCTCCTTCTTACTCACCTTGTAACATTAATATTCCCTTTCCGTTCTGACCTTGGTACTCTTCCAATGCTACTTGTTTATTCACCTTGAGCAACCACACTCATGTTCCTGGTTTTAAGTGCTACCTGCATGCAGATGATTCAAGTCCATTCTTCCATTCCAAACTTCTCTTGAGCTTTATTCCCATAAAACCACTGCCAAATCTTCCCCCTTTATGTACCTCCCTGACTATGATTCCCCTCACAAAAATGGCACCACCGGTACCCCTGTATACAAGCCAACACTGCAATGTCACTGAATATGAGGAAGCTGGGAAGAAGTGGCAAGTAGCTCACTTGTTACATAGGATATATACTATGTGGATGGAAAAGGAGTCACATTAACTTCACAAGCTCAGGGGAGCCCTGCATGGCAGGCCTTACAGACTCAGAAACCGAAAGTAACCATACAGGGTGATCAGAGGCAAAAATTCCTAACCAAAAGCAAGTCATGGTGGGTAGTCATGTCCAAGACCTGTGGCTTCACTGACAGAAGTCAATCTTCACCTTGGAAATTGTCTATTGTATTTGTGCATCTAAGACAATGTAACTTTGTCAGAGTAATCTCCTTTTCCAGACCCTTGAAGGCACAACCATCAGTACCAGAGCACACGACCACATTGTTATCTTGCCCACATAACATCTTTGTGTGCTGTAAATGTCAACTATCCTGTACCCACCAATGGAAAAGCATGTGTCTCCATTTTGCTTTTATCGAATCTCAGAGATTTCCTTGCTTTGCTTTCTTTCACTTCCCTAATCAATCTACCACCAATGAGTTCCACTTCTCCTCCTTTTATTCTCATGTATAAAATAAGCTGCAAAACTGTCATTCTCCAAAGTATTTTCTCAACCTGTTGCGATTTTGCTTCCTGGCAATTGTCATCAATTTGGCTTAAATAAACTTTTATGAGGTTTTTTCTTAGGTTGGACATTCTTTTATAGACGACTATATAGAGACAATAAACATAAATACCTTCAAAACATAGGTAATAGTAAAATATAGCAAAATATTTTAGAAAATGATCTGTTCTGAGTATTTAATCTTTGTAATATAAGCGTAAATTTACATAATTTAATTGCTTGTAATGGCTGAAATTAACAACTGGCCCTCAAAATTCCTGAAAATTTACCCACGGGCACTTGCGAGCTTACTACTTTACGATCTGGAGCCTGCCTGACATCCCAGCCTTATTTTTCTTACTGTGTGTCTCTTCCCTTTAACTTTGTCTCTTCCCTTTAACCCTACGCTTTGTCGATATTAGAACATTTTCACCTTCCTAAATAAATTGACTTTGCCAATAACGTTCCCTACTCCTTCTGCCTCGTCCATTCTCCTGGCAAACATGTACTCATCTTTTAAGACTTAAAGCCATCTCATTTATAAATATTTTCCCTAATCCCCTACATACTTCTTTTTCCTAATCCCCTACACCCTAAGCACCTTGCACATAGTTTTAGCATGATACGTGGCTGGCATTTATTGTTTACAAGTTTGATTTTGCTACTAGACCATGTTGCCATGTCTCATTCATTTTTTTTTTTAATCGCAGATATATAGGCCCTTAAAAAAGTTGAAAAATATAACTATACTAGTAGGCACTCGTAAATGTAGGATTGAGCCAGTTTTCACTGTCACTCCCACAGGGGATGAAGCTTTTTTCTTTAAAGATTTCCTGTGGATTTCTGGACACATCTAATCTATGCCTTGCTGGCAAAGAATGCCCATCCCCCCACTCCCCACCATCTCCAGAACCCTGACCTTTATTATTCACTTAAAGCACCCAGATATTTTGTTACAATGGGAAGAAATCTTCTAAAAGATCTGCAAAGCATACTCTGAAAAAAAAGGCAGGGGGTGGGGTAGTGTGGGAGGCAAATGAACATCTTTTAGAATTGCTTCTACCTTCATATAACAAATCAACATCCATAGAGCAATTCCAGCCATGCTTTCTGTCTGGGCCTCCCGTTCCTTAGTTGTAGGTTGGAATTGCCCGTAAACTGCCACCAAAGATGAAACTCAGTGACTTTCAAAATTCTGCTGACAATTTTCCCACTTTCTCCCTAAGCTCTGTCTCTGGGAACAGTTCTTTGTCTTTAGAGCTCCTTCAACTGAGGATTCTGTGCAGCAACAAGACTCGAATTTGTCATCCCTTTCTTGTGGCTTTTTTCAAAACTGACTGTTCTAAGAGCTCCTGACTCTCTCACAGCCCTTTGTTTTTCACAAGTTCTCACTCCTAGGCCTTCAAGTACTGACCACTAAGTCTTGTCTCAAGCAAACCACACACATATCTACTGAGTAATTAAATTTTTCCTACTCCAGGCCCCAGCTGGCAGGAGATTTTTCTTAATACATGTATTATTTGAGGAGTCATTTCCTGCATAGCTTCTAATCAATTTCTCACAGGGAAAAAGATCACCATCCCATGTACTAGAATTGTTTTATCTTACCTGCCCGAATCAATTGATCAGTCTTTCTAGAGACAGTATTTTACTTTATTTCTTTTCAGCACAGTACTTGGTACAGTTAAGTGATCAAAAAATATTTGCCGAATGAATCAAACAACAAATTTGGGGATGTTTCTCTCATGAAAGTACCCAGAGACTTACATGATATAAATAAGACTCAATCTTTACCCCTCGTCGAAGAAGAAAAATTGCCAAAACCTTTAACAGTTATAAAAATTTCAAGCCAACTTAAGACTTCTGAAGTCTTATTTATTAATAGCAAATACTCAGTTACCACTGATAGTATATCAGTTGTGTCTTCCTGGTTATTAATTAAACAGACAAAATATTTACACTTTATCAAAATCTTTCACTCCAAGTTCTTAGTATATTGAGCTCTTTTTTATTAAAAGTTATTGGGGTGACACTGATTAATAAAGTCAAATAGGTTTCAAGTATACAATTCAACGGTATATCACATATATAATGCATTGTCTATTCACCACTCAAAGTTAGATTTCCTTCTGTCATCAAATATTTGACCTCTTTTACTCCTATCTACCTCTCATCTCCCCCCAGCCCCTGCCCACCTTTCCCTCTGGTAAACACTAATTCACTGTCTGTGTCCTGAGTCTCTGTTTATTTGTCATGTTTTTTTGTTGCTTTCAGTTTTATATCTCACATATGAGTGAAATCATATGGTTTTCAACTTTTTCTGTCTGTCTTATTTCGTTTAGCACGATTATCTCGAGGTCCATCCATGTTGTCATAAATGGCAGTATTTCATCTCTTCTTATGGCTGAGTAATATTACATTGTATATATGTACCATATCTTCTTTATCCAAATTCTATTGTAGGACACTTTGGTTGCTTCCATGTCCTGGCCACCATAAATAAAGCTGCTATGGACATCAGGGTGAATATATCTTTGTGGATAAATGTTTTCAGGTTTTTTGGGTAAATACCCAGAAGAAGGCTCACTGGGTCATATGGTAATTCAATTCTTAGTTTTTTTGAAGAACCGCCATACTGTTTTCCATAGTGGCTGTACCAATTTACATTCCCACTAGCAGTGTATGAGTGTTCCTTTTCCCCACAACCTCTCCAACCGTTATTACTTGTCTTATTGATGATAGCCATTTTAACAGGTGTGAGCTGGTATCTCATTGTGGTTTTGATTTGCATTTCCCTAATAGCTAGTGAAGTTGACCGTCTTTTTCATATGTCTGTTAGCTGGAGGTAACACACTGCTTGACTTCAAATTATACTACAAAGCAGTAATAATCAAAACAGCATGGCATTGGCAGAAAAACAGACACACAGATCAATGGAACAGAACTGAAAGTCTAAAAGTTAACCCCTGTATATATGGGCAAATAATTTTTGACAAAGGAGTTGAACATACAATGGAGAAAGAAAAGCCTCTTCAGTAAGTGGTCCTGGGAAACTGGAAAGCCACATGCAAAAGAATGAAACTAGACTGCTGTCACCATACACCAAAATTAACTGAAAATAGATCAAAGACCTAAGTATAAGAACTGAAGAACTAAACTGCATAGAAGAAAACATAGGTACTAAACTCACGGACCTTGGATTTAGAGAGGATTTTATGAATTTGACCTCAAGGCAAATGAAGTAAAAGCAAAAATAAATGAATGGGACTACATCAAACTGGAAAGCTTCTGCACAGCAAAAGAAACCATCGACAAGGCAAAGAAGCAACCATCCAAATGAGACACTATATTTGCAAACAACACCTCTGATAAGGGACTATATCCAAAATATATAAAGAACTCATACAGCTCAACAATAAAAAACAAACAATCCAATTAAAAAATGGCAGAGGACCTGAACAGACATTTCTCCCAAGTATGGAGAGCTCTTTTTAATTTACAAAACATACTTTTAATGTCTTTTAATTAAAAATAGCATTAAAAAATACATTCCTTGAATAGGTCAAAATGAAGCACAAGAATTTCCCACCAGGATGGAAGTTCCTGAATGAAATCTGACTGGCAACTGAATAAATTAATGGTTGCAGTTCTCAGCCCCTACTGTCTTGTCCTGCCAGACAACTGTTCCCCAGGACCCGGGTAAAGTGGTTTGGCAACTCCTGACAGATGGACAGCTGACTGAAATGATCCTGCCCCCCTCCCTATTCCCTGTGCAGCTGTGTGCTGGCCTCGAATACAACGCGCTGTCTCCCGTAGAGGAGGGGAAAGAATTGTGCAATTGAGAAGAAAGCTCTCAGCGGGAGGGAGGCAGGCGGGTTTGACAGACACGGGAGAGAGATGGCTTTTTGGACGGCTCTTAGCAACGGCCCTGGTTTGACCCTCCTCAGCCAGGAAAAAATCGAATCAGTGTACCACACTTCCAGGCGCCAGGCAGCATCAGCAGCTGAACGTCAAAGCAGCCCTTCTCTCTGCCTGTTAATAACCTGATCTTTCCCAGCTCAAGGTTCCTGCCTTTACAAAGTGCCACCAGAAGGGGAAGAAAGGACCACCCAGCCCCTTTGCCGCCTGGGGCTTCAGCCTCGATTGTGAGTCCCTGTACATCATCACGTCTCATTGATAGGCGGGACCGAGGGGCGGGATCCAGCCCCCCTGGACCGGCAGGGGCTTTATTCTAGAGTCACTGACGCGTGGCTGCGCTTTTCTTTCCGTTTGTAGGTGAAACCCCAGTGGCTTCATTGGCTCCTTGATTTAAACCACGCCCGACTTTCTGCCCGCTTTGCTGCTGCTGGGCCAGGCGGCCCAGCTACATCCCAGCCCCGTGCGCGGGGAGCCAGTACTGCTATTGTGTGGATGCCGCGCGTGTCCTCTCTTCTTTTGCAGAGATGGCTAACAGGGGCCCGAGCTACGGCTTAAGCCGTGAGGTGCAGGAGAAGATCGAGCAGAAGTATGACGCGGACCTAGAGAACAAACTGGTGGACTGGATCATCTTGCAGTGCGCGGAGGACATTGAGCACCCGCCCCCTGGCAGGGCCCATTTTCAGCAATGGTTAATGGACGGGACGGTAAGGATGCCGAGATTATGGTGGCTGGGTGGTTGGTAAGGAAACCCTCCAGGGCCTTCTCTTTTCACTAAGGCTGCTGCTCTCAGGCTCTGGGTCTCCCAGGGAAGGAATGGAAATGCCCTTACTCGTTGGAAAATCTGGGCTCCCTGCACAATTCCCTAGCTAGCTAAACTCATCAGAAATTGAGCTTCCTTGTAAGTTGTTGGCAAATCCGAAGCCTTTACGCTCTTTCCAGTGAGAATAGAGATAAGTATTACCTTGAGATCTCTCCAGCCTTGGTGCGTAAGCTCATTTGGGACTATTCCTTCCCCAAGGGAATGGGTTGGTTACATAGTAAAACAAAGGAAGGGGTGGGAGAGACTAAACACCTTCATCACCAGAGCCATGCTGCCTGGGCTGCTCACTGTTGGTCTACTGAATGGAGGGGTTCTCAGGAAACTGAAGGGAATCCTTATTTGATAACTGCTTTTCTGACCTAACGCTGTGTGTTTGGGGAATCCAGACTGCAGGCCATGCTGATTCCAACAAGCCCATCTTTTTTCCTGCAGACTGTGATTAACTGTTGTTACATAACTGCTATCCCCAGCTTCTCTCTGGTTGCCCAGTACTTGTGTTATAGGCGTCCGGGAGAACCCAGTTCAGTTCTTGCACACATCATTAGCACATATGGAATGAGTTGTTGAAGCCTGATTCAGATTTGCCTTTTGATAGAAGAAATAATATTAGACTCTAGCATTTGACCTCTCCCAACTCATTCCTGCACTGGAAATCTGGAATCATGTCCTTGTCCCTGCACACCATTCCCTATCTGTAAACGATTCTTTCTCTCACCCATAAAAAGGGAGGGAGGAACAAGGAGGGAAGGGGATTCCCGGATTATTGGACTCTCTGCATTTGCAGCAGCCCTAGGAATGGGGTTGCCTATGTCTTCAGGGTTCTGTATCACAGCCTGGCCACCCAGCCCAGAGCCTATGCTTTCCTGGGGCCCAAGAATTGCCTGTGCCCAAATCTGTTACCGGGGCCCTGGGGTGGGGGGCAAGGATTCACTTTGCATTAATGACAGGCAAATGTAAAGGGAAACACTGACTGAGTCTTCCCCCTTTCCCCCTTTAGGTCTTATGCAAGCTAATAAACAGTTTATATCCACCCGGACAAGAGCCAATTGCCAAGATCTCAGAGTCCAAGATGGCTTTTAAGCAGATGGAGCAAATCTCCCAGTTCCTGAAAGCTGCAGAGATCTATGGCGTTAGGACCACAGATATTTTTCAGACAGTGGATTTATGGGAAGGTAAACAGCCCTGCATCTTTGGGATTGTTCTCCCCTCCCCCTTCCTTTTCCACTCCCTTTGTGAAATCAGCTCACAGTGTTTTTCTCTGTGCTTGTGTGTGTGTTGGGGGGAGGGGGAGTGGGGAGTATACCAGCAGTCACTTGGGGGCGCTGTTAGCCTCCCCTTTGTGATGTTGCATTGAAAAGGGTATCTATCCTCCTCTGAGGGAACACACACCCCAAGACAGGGCAGGGACCTCAGCAAACTAAGGAGTAAACAGATAAACAAGCCTCTGTTAAAGAGGAAGCTAAAGTGGCTACAGGGATGCCTTTTATTTCTGCTACCTCTCCTACAATGCACTCTTCCTGAACAAAGATAGCTACTGGAAGAGAGTCAGGGGATGAGTGTTTCTGACTCACCAGTGGCGGGGATCATAGACAAAGATGCCTGGTGCAATTTGGTCATTCAATCTGAGAAATAAATAGCACCCAACTCTTTATTAAACTAATATCTAGGAGCTTGGTGACTCTACCTTCCAGATATGTAGTGTCTCAGAGCAGCAGTCCCCAACCTTTTTGGTACCAGGAACCGATGCTTCTATGAAAATCTAATGTCTGATGATCTGAGATGGAACTTAGGTGGTGATGCTAGCGCTGGGGAGTGGCTGCAAATGATGAAGCTTCGCTTACTAGCCTTGCCGCTCACTTCCTGCTGTGCGGCCTGGTTCCTAACAGACCACAGAACGGTACTGGTCCATGGCTGGGGGGTTGGGAACCCCTGTCTCAGAGAGTGTGACAAATGATTTTTTTCTTCCACATTCATAAGTTAACTTGATTAAGAATTCTTAAGAGGCATGAAAATCAAATCACATTTTTGGACATATTTAATAATCCACCATGATTGGGAGAAATGATATGAATACACTGCCAGAGAATTTGCGACCTACAGTCATAGTGCTTGGTGTCCCTCTGAACCGAAATGTAGGTGCATACCCATGTGACTGTTCACACTAGGCCTGTCTGTGCACGGGGGATACAGACCACTCCAAGCAGGGTTGCCAGATTCACCGTGCTCTCTCATGCTTTTGTCACTGGCTGTCATCAGTGGCCTAGCCAATGGGATACCCCAGGGCAGTGACCCAAATGGTTCTGCTGACAGAATGAGATAACTTTTCTGTGATCAATAGACAATGGTATTTTAAGGGACGTTCAGATGACGGTTGAAACAGATATCTGGCAGAGGACCATTGTATTAAACAATTTGTAAAAAGAAAATTGCTTCCTTAAACTTCACGCCCTCTCTGTGTCAGGCAGAGAGCCAGCATTTCCTGTTTCTTTCACTACCAGATAAGTAGTTAAAGTACTAAGATGCCAATCAGTTTTCCTCATGTTGGGCATTACACAGAAACTCAGGTATCCAGACCTTCAGGCCAGGCCATTAACTTCATGGACGCTTGCCTCCAAATCCCAGTCACAGTCGAGACTTGTTCCCATCTACTGCTTATTGATATTTTCTTATGTGCTAGCTATAGTTCAAGTGCTTTCCTACATAATGCCAATCAATTCTCCTACAATTCTTTGAAGTAAGTGTTATTAATTTGCCCATGTCATAGATGACAAAACTAGAGCTTGCCCATGATTATGTGAGTACGTCATATGGTTGGTTAGTAATTAGCACAGCCAGGACTCAAACCCAGACTCTCTGATGCCAAAGAATAAGGCCTTAACTAGTCTGCCATGCCACAGTTTGGCCAGGAGGCTGTTGCCTTCACCTATACTATGAATGTATTATGAGTCATCTGGTGACTGATGAGGATGAAGAGGAGGAGGATGAGTCAGGGCTGTGTGGGACAGAGAGCTAGAGCCTCTGCACTAACTAGGGGTTTTGTGTGAATGGAAGGGGCCCCATGAGTCCCTCCAAGTATGGGAGGATGAAGAAACTGGGAGGTGTGTGGGAGGCGTAGATCCTTGCAGTGCTTTCCTGTCTTTTCATTACTGAGAATGCTTTGCTCGCCTTTCTCCTTTTTCCAAAGACCACTCAGATGAACTTTACACCCAGGAGGTCCTGACAGTGAGTGAGGAGGGCTGTTAGGAGCCGGTGGAAGTCTACACCATCTGCTTAGCCCCTTAGGGAAGAGGGGGGTTGAGAGGCATGAGTGTGATTAGCCTGAAATAAGGTAGTGGACAGGTGGACCCCAGGGCAGAATAATGCTCCTAGAAAAAGGAAACAAGGAAGACATGGAGAGGTATTCTTCCCCGGGCAGAAAGATGGGGATTTAAAGAAAATAAGGAAGGAAACCCACTCCAAGAGTTCTGTGGCTGACCTCCTATAAGTAAGTTATGCAATAGGGTAGGAATAGCTGGCCATAGGAAAGCAGATGCTTAGGGGTGTCCAAAGAGCCTCCAGAGGCCCCAGGGCCTGGCGGTCCCCTCCATGGGAGGTCTACTGAGAAATGAGGGTCAGGGAGATTTTAAGCCTTGGAGGGGACACTTGATATCCCCCAAGATCACTGTCTGAAGCTCAGGCCTGAGCAAGAGGTAGGAAAGTGGGTTGCTTAGAGCAGAGAAGGGGGGAGGGGTGGTGGCCTTGAGCGAGCCTAGAGGTGACACCCAGGGTCTAATGTGAGTGAGCCAGGGTCCTTTTTTTGGCAAGAACTGTTTCACTCATGAGTTTGGGGGTGAGTATGCTAGAATCAGAGGGATGCCTCAAGGTGGGGTTGGCATGTGTCTGTGGTCATATGAGAGTGAACATGTTTGTATATGTAGCTATTGGACTAGCCATTTGCTTAGGTAAGTGCCGCATTTTCCCTATTATTCTATACCCTGATTGTGGTTTTTGGTTTACTCACATTCATTCCTGATTCTATGCAAATGGCCGTGGTGGCTGTGGTGGCTGTGGCTGCTGTGGGTACCGCCCTTCTCACCTGAGTACTTCTCTTCCTCCTCTGCCGCATTTTATGCTCAACAGCTCTCAGTCCCCATCTCCTCTGCTTGGCATGTTTCCAAGTAGAGCTCTGCTTGCCCCACGGCTGCTCAGTGATTCCATGCTGCTATTATGTCACAGACCCATAAAGCTTCAGGAACCCAGGCTTGCCAAATGCCTTCTCGTTTAGGCTTTAGTTATCTAGACTGGCAGAGTCCCCAGATGTTCTCACTATCCTGAAACCCCTTTTAGATGCAATGTGAAATGTTTGGAATGGATTTAGGGGCAACCGGATGAAAGATTCAGGGCTTTAAAAAGGAACCCAAGGCTGAATGGTCCAGAAAACAACCCAAGCACAGGGATATTATAGACAAGGCCCCTGGTAGGCAGCTGGGGTGACCAGTTGGTTTAGTGACAGGAAAGAAATCAGGGCTGCTTAGAGCAGTGGGAGGGGATTGGGCATGTCTTTCTCATGGATAAGGAAAGTGAATGCCTGGTAGGTGACTTTCAGATATGCCATGGGGGCCTGCAAAGAACAAGAGTCACAGCTGTCTGTGATTCAGAGGAGAGCAAACTGGACATTAGACTTCAATATCTATTCTTTGGAGGGAAAAGGGAGAAGGAGAGAAAGGGAGGAGCAAAAAAAGGAGGTATGTTTGTGTGTAAGTGAGAGAACACGTGAGAGCTAGAGAGTGCAGACTCGAAGAATGCTTATACTGGAAGGTAGTCTAATGCACTCTTGAGTCAGAAACAAGACTGCATGGCTCATATCATTGCTCCACCACTCACTAACTAACTTTTCTAAATTTTGGTTTTCTCAGCTGTAAAATGGGAATAATAAGATCTATTTCACAGGGATGACATGGGGAATAAATGAGATAATGCATTAGAAGTGCTTAGCATAGTGCCTGGCAATAATAAATGCTGGCAGTGTCAAAACTACAATTGTCATTGGCCTGTCCATTTTCAAGACTAGTGGAAAACGAGAGCACAGGCGCAAGGCTGGAAAGGCACACATTCTATGTTGAAACAAAGGACTTCGTTCATGGCTTCACACAGAAGCTGGTAGGGCTGCCTAGATGACCTTTGCCCTCTCTGACATCTTTGGTGTCTTCACCACATCTGCCATTCCCCAGTACATACAGACCAGCTTCGGGGGTTAATGACTTTTATCCACCTCATGAACCTTACTCTCTTGATGTCTTCCCCCTTAATATATTGCTTCACCAATTCCAGGCCCAGAAGATCTTGGTACAGTGGAAAGAGCATGAGTTTTAGAACCAGGTAGATGGGTTGAAACTGTTCTTTAGCTATATCCTCATTGTGTGACCTTGCCTGAGCTGCCTAGCTTCTCAGAGCTTCAATTCTCCTCCTATAAACACGTCTAGTGCCTCCCTCTAAGAGTTCTCATAAGGATTAAATGTGTCAAATGCCTAGCTCAGTGCATGGCTAAGAGACACCTAATAAATGCTGGCTTCTTTCCCCTACTGTAAATTCATCAGCGACTAACCTTTTGGGTTCCTTTGCATGACTATGTGGCAAGCGTTAGACATGTAACATTCTAGGATGTCAAAGCAGGCAAGTCTCAAAGATCAATCAAATCTGATTACTCTTAGTAATCTAGCTGACCAGGATCCCGGACACATGGTTTTACCATGCCTTACTGTTTCCCCTCCATGATGACTGGGAGTTATTGAGGAGGTCTGGTTTTACATCGGAGTGGAATGCCTGGAAGGTCCAAATATATTCTCTGTGGAGGTGTCACTGTATGTGTCATTCCTCAACAGCAGAGGAGAAGAGAGTTCACCCAATTTGAGAGGTATTTTGGGATATTGTGAGGTCCCCGTAGTGACTTGAGACATTACAGATGTGTCCTCCTTGAAGCTTCCTTTTCTGTCAGAATAGCCTTCACAGCATTTATTCCAAATGCTGCTTACAATTGTGTTTGGATATCTTTTCCTCCAGCAGTGGTTCTCAAACTCCAGTGTGCAGCAGAATCACTTGGTAGGGTTATTAAAACACAGATTTCTGGGCCTCAGCCCCAGAGTTTCTGAGGTATTATATGTGAGGTAGCACCTAGGAATCTGCATTTCCTACCATTTCACAGATGATGCTGCTCCTGCTGTTCTGGGAACCCCGCTTTGAAAACCACTGCCCTAATGAAACAAAAATTCATAGAACCCACAGGGAAAGTCCAGCCTACCCTCTGACATTTCTTCCTTGACTATAGCAATATTTCCTCTATGTTGAGTGAAGAATTGGGGGCTATACCTAAATCATTAATTAGGGAAATGAGAAATGAGTCCTTCGTTCACTGACTGCTTTCTCTATAAGTTCTAGAAAGATGGAAAAAAGCCAGTACTCCAAGAGTAACAAGGATGAGTCAAAAGTGATAAAATATGGAAGTAGCTCTGAATCAAAGAGTTTTGACTATAAGACTGATTTTTAACATTGAAAGTAGAGTGCCTTTACTGACTTTGCCCACCCATATGACTTATCTCTAGCCTTTGTTCTTTCTCTTTATTGTTCTATTAATTTTTATTTTCAAAGACACGCATATGATATCGTGAAAATGTAAGAAAAAATTAAGATGACAGAATTCTTGTTCAAGTATCTCTATGGTAATAACGCTCAGACTTTATGGACATTATGAATCCCTGGGTTGGGCCGGGGGTCCTTACAGTGTAGAATCCTTGCCTCCAATCCCCAGAGATTATCATTCGGTAGTTTGGAGTTTAAGACCACACTTGGGAAAACATTGCTTTGTGACAATGCAGGAAACAAGAAACACTCTATTGTCAAGTAAAAGTATCAAGTGCTATCTGAAACGCTTTCTGAAAAGGTTTGTCTGGTGAGACAAGGAAACTACCGTGCCACTGTCTTTATTTACAGCTTCAAATTCTAATATTAGCTTCCTCCCTTGCTTGGTAGGGGGCTAGAAGATTCCAGGTAGCCTGATTAAAATTCTGAGCTGTTGGTGTACATTTGGCCTCTCTGCTTTCATGCGTCACTACCCTTCATGTGGCCAGTGGTCTCGTTTTTAGATCACCACCAGAACTCAATCTCGTTTCTGTGCTCCAGCATCTAAAAATTCCCAGCACCTAGATGGTACTCTTTTGGAACTGTTTTTTTTTTTTTTTTTTTTTTCCTCCTCGGAATAATAGCCTTGAGCAGTGGTTTTCAAGCTGTCTTGCCAAAGTATTTAGGGGTCACTTTTAAGGGAACAAAGAGATTCGAAGCTTCTAGGCCTCTGAGCTGGCTCCCAGCTAGGGTCAGAGCTCTTCTAAAAATTGATTTTTCTATTTGACTTTGTGGAAGTTATCTCTGAAGGAAAGAGTTATTGCTTAAATCTTGTTAAGCAATTATCTCAGAATCTGAATTTTTAAGATTCTCAGATAATTCCCAGTCACCAGGTGAAACCCATGTTTCTCAAACTTGCCTGAGGGCATGAATCACCTGGGGAGTTAATTAAAAATATAAACTCCCAGGTCCCACCCCAGGCCTGCCAAATAAGTTTCCCCAGGGGAATGACCTCAAATTTCACATTTTTAAAGAGATCCCCTTATGCCATCTTCTAAATCATCAAAGAAGCTTGGGGAACCCTACCCTGAAGCAGGCTTTGCACTAGGCAGATGGTACACTTAGTGGTGACACAAGCAGTTCAGCTTTTGTTGTTTTCTACCTGGCACACTTCACAGCTCTTGCTTAATCACACTGCTCCTTTAGACATTTAAATTTTGACCCCCAGTCTCAGGAATCAGCCTCCACTAACAGCCCCCATCCATTCAACAGCACTTGATCTGGGCGTCTGCACTGGCAAGAGAAGTGAGGCCGCAAGGAGGCCCTCTTCCCATTTTGTCAGACCGAGAGTACTGCAGTTCTTCACAGGAATGTCTGTTAGAAACAAACCAAATGCGACAAGGAAACAAGCTAGACGTGAACTGGTTACAGAGACAGATTTCTCTTCATTACGTTATTTAGAATCTTGACGATAATCGATTTGATCTGCACACTGATGGGGAACTCAAGGCCCCAACTGCTTTTTCTTGCTTTAATCTCACGCATCTTCCCAGAGCATTTCTTTTTGGCCTGGCACTGACACAGCCACTGCTAACTTTTGGATCACCTGGTCACTGAGGAACCTGTCTCCCCAGCCAGCCTGTAGTGGGGACTGATGGTAGATGATGGTAGGGCGGCCTAATGGGCTCTGCACTCAGACACGTGAGCTAGGGCTGAACCCTGGTTTACTTGTTGGGTGGCATGTTAATTAACCTCACTGAATTAGTTTTCCTATCCACACATTGAGAGAAAGTGTATCAGTTCCATGGGGTCAATAATAAAGTATCTGTCCTATAATTTATATCAAATCTTTCTTAAGGAAAATTCTTCTAATTTTTTTGCTTTCTAACACTGCCTCCGTCCCCAGATTCTTCTACCCCAATCATGCAACCAGTTACTTTTCTACTCTCTGAGATGAAAATGGGGTGATATTTATAGTTTTAGGTTTCTGAATATCTTACTTTTGGCTCAACTTAGTTCCTTCATTCCTTTCTGGATTCACATAGTATATACATTCTCCAGCTACTTGTGAGGGAGGATGGGCCTGTGGTTAACAAAGCTTGCTTCCGCACCCATGTCTCCAGGGTGATGTCTGTGGATGAGTTGCTGGGTGTCAGGCTCCACACTTCCCCAGAACCTGGACATATCAGACCTGCTCTTTCCATCCATCAGAAACAGATTTCCAGTGTGCAGTTTGTACAGAGTGGAGATAAGTGATAAACCCTGACCTTCTTAAACCTCCCTGTGCTTAATCACTTCTCTAGGTTCTCTTTAATGGCTCACTAGTTAAGAGCAAACCCTCTCCCTATCTCTTCCCAGAGTGGTCCTTTAGAATATCATCAGGATAGTTATATTTTAAAAAAGGATCCAAGTATCCTGTTATACTGTGAAAATTACAGAAATGTTTTTCATCCAAAGAGAAAAATCATTCTAATAACCACCTCTGTTTCCTCTGTCTTAATTCTCAACGTTGCTCATGCCTTCCTTCTGTTTGCTACCCCAATTCTCCATCCTCCACCACCCCAGCTGTCCCTTGAGTCTGAGGACTTCCCATCAAGAGCATTTCATCCCTGTATCCATTAACCAATCCCACAGGGCCTCAGGGTCCAGGAAATGGCCCCCGTGGTTAATGGGATGAAGGAGAGTGGTGAGGGAAGAAGGATCTGCCGTCTCTCTCTCATCTTTGAATAAATGGACATTCTAAAATGAACTTCCTCTGTGTGCTTTAATTGCTTATTTTATTGGAATTATACTCCATTTTCACTTTCCATCTGCCTTTCTTCTATAATTTTGTATTGCCCAGTGACTGACCTGCAGCAGCCAGGCTGGAGAGACCACAGATGGTTCACTCAGTCTAAAGAAAGCCTTTTAATATTTGCCCTTAACTTTCCCAGTGCCCCACCAAGCTGAATTTTGCTCTTTTCTAACCCTGTGCCTTTAGCTTCTGCAGTCCATACTTGTGCCTTGCATGGACCTTTGATTTGGTTCAAAATTGCAGGCTAACCACTTGGTAGCATCTTTCCCAGTCTTAGACATGCCAGTCAGCTGGAAGAGAGGAAAGGCTGACTCGTAGGGTCCAGTTGCCTTCTCTGTGTGTTGCGGGTCACTGGGCTATTAGATAACAGTGCTCCAGTGGTACGAGGGGGCAACACCACACATCTTCTCCTTCTTTCTCTCTTTCTCTCTTCTTTTCCTTTCCCTTTCCCTTTCCCTTCCTCTTTCTCTTTCTCTTTCTCTTCCTCTTTTTCTTTCATTATTCCCCTTCCTCCCTCTCTCCATCCATCTCTTTCTCTCTCACAACACAAGCCAGTTATTCATTGTCATCTTTTAGCTACTTTCAAGCAGCATAAAATAAAGGGCCTGGCATTTGTGTCACCTCGAGTGCTTTCTCTGTTGATTTGCTTTTCTTCACTTGTCAGGCTTCCAACCCAAATAGCCAAGTGAATACTCCTTTTGGTTCACATGGGTGATTTTAGATCCTTTTAACCACATAAAGTAAAAGAGAGAAGCCACCTGGGATTTGGCACAGTTAGTCCACTCAACCACTTCTTTCCAGTTTTCTCTTTCCTGTTCTGAGAAAAATCTTCTCTGCAGTCTGCCACACCAGCCTACCTATAGGACATACCTTACCATAGCCTACAGAACCTACCGGGGCCAGGGCCGCTGCTCAGGACAGGGACCTACCTAAGTCAGAGCTGCTAAGTGTTTGGAATGTTTTATTCGTACACAGCAACTCTGAAAATGGAGTAGAAATGGGGCGTCGCTGGTATGTACCATATAGAGAAGAATGGAGCCAGGTGAATTTTTGTTTCTTTCTGAGAGGTTTGGCTATGGCTGTCCTTGGACCATTTTGAGAAATATTGATATTCCTGTCCCCTGAATGTAATCACCTGCAGCCTCCTATCAGAAACTTCTTCCTGGAGGTCCAGCCCCATCCTACCAGATTCCTTGACCCTGACACATGCTTAGCTTTAATCTCTTCGTTGGTTTCCAGGAAAGGACATGGCAGCTGTGCAGAGGACCCTGATGGCTCTTGGAAGCGTTGCAGTCACCAAGGATGATGGTTGCTACCGGGGAGAGCCATCCTGGTTTCACAGGTAGAAATCCCTTCTCAGCCTTCTGGAGCAGAGGATGATTTTTAACATGAGGGAGCATCTGAAGACTTGTACCTCCCCAGAGGTTATTTCAACAGAAGCCCATAGGAGCAAGCACTCCCAGCCCCACTACTGAGTCTTCAAGAGCAAGGAGAGACCGATACTGATGTTCAGGCCAACATCCCACACAGAGCAGAAATGGTCAGGCCTTTCTTATAGATACTGGATCCTCCAGCCCTGCCCACATTCTGTTTCTCTGGAGACTGGGCAGGACAGAATGGCTTCTCTCAGATGTGGCTTGATGTCTGAACTTGGTTTGTAGCCCTGAATCAATCTATCTATTTATCTATCTATCATCTATCTATCTATCTATCTATCTATCTATCTACTATTTACTTAAAGAAGGGATGATATGTCCTAGTTGCCTGGGACCGTAGTTACTGCCTTTTGTCCCAGTATTTTTATTAATAGCACGCACTTTTACTCTGAGAAGTGGCCCGGTCTGGATAATAAATTATATGGTCATGTCAGTAAAAGGCCTTTTCCTAAGGAGGTTTGTTTTGTTGTTGTTGTTGTTGTTTTTTTTCAGGTGTGAGGTTAGCAAGGGATTTTAAACTTAACCCAATAGCTCAGTGGGAGATGAAGAGAAAATAACACGTTTACCAGATATTTGACTCTTCATTTCCTTAGTCTCTTTTTCTTCTTCTTGACAGTTATAAAAAGGTACCAGTTTGTGTCATTTTAAAAGGACCTGAAAACCTCTTAGACATTGGCCAGTTGAAAGCCTGGTTTTAGTTCCAGCTTTATCAGTGACCTACTATGGTCCATATGGCCTGGAAAACCAAAATTATTTACAGTCTGGCTCTTTACTGAAGTTTGCTGACCTCTGGTCTAGAGTAAGAAATTTCCTTACCTTAACTCCTAGGTCCCTCAGCTCTAAAATGGAACATTAATTCTTGACCTTATACAGGGAAGGGTGGAATACATTATTGACATGCTTTGCAAGAAGGGCTGATTTTAATTTTCACAAGAGTTTGAAATAACCATGAGAGAGAGGGTAATGGGAAAGCTGTCTGAGAGTAAAGTTCCCAGAGAAGTAGCTACTGATTGTTGCTGGAAATTCTGGAAAACCATCTGGGCTTCTAAAGAGTATCATGGTAGGGCTTGCTATGGTAAGGCCATAGTTCATCGGAGGACCATAGCTCGTTGTAGGACCATAGCTCAGGTAGGGCCATAGCTCATGGCAGGACTATAGCCTAGTATAGGACCTGCTCTACTATCTGGTTACTCCCAGTAGAGTCTGTCTAACTGCATATCGTGGGAAAGGTTTGAAAACTATCAGAATGACATTATTCCATCTTACTTCCTCTGCCCAGGAAAGCCCAGCAGAATCGGAGAGGATTTTCAGAGGAGCAGCTTCGCCAGGGACAGAACGTGATCGGCCTGCAGATGGGCAGCAACAAGGGCGCTTCCCAGGCGGGCATGACTGGGTACGGGATGCCCAGGCAGATCATGTAGGACGCCGCACCCCACCTGCAGTAGAGAGGACAAACGTTCCACACCATGGTCTCTATGACAAAGAAATAGTTAGTCACCTTCTGACCTTCTCTTTCTCAAAGCCTCTTGTCCCTGGTTTTTGCAAGTGCTGCGGTTTTGCTGAGAATCCACGTTGCCTCTGCTGCCACCTTCTGTTCGTTTAGAACTATGCAAAGACTCCGCTTCCTCTTCCTCAGCACCTTTCTTTGCCCTAAAGTCTGTTTATCTGATTATTTATTTATTTATTGGCCAAAAATGTCCCTCCTCAACATATAGAACGCAGAGAATAAACAAATTAGTCTTGTGTCGTAAAGTGTAAAGTTTATTCTTTGTCTTAGGGGCTTTGCAGGCAGGGCTGATTTCTATTTCGTTCGAGTGGCCAGCAAGATGGAATGAAGTGGTAGCTGTAGCCGAGGAAATATTGGTTAGCTTTGAGGAAGCCCTTATAAGGCTGTAATATTTATCTCTGCAACTGCAATAGAAAGTTTAGAAATTGTTTTGCCCACTCTGAGAGCCTAATACGAGTTCAAGAATAAGGCCTTTGACCCCCATGTATTTTTGAGCACCTACCTTGTGCTTATTATGCTAGACTCGTAGGGGACAAAAGCATGAGCAAGCCAAAGCCTCAATTCTTAAAGAGTTCTCTATAGATGCCTGGAAGTATCTGGTGGATGAGTGGTTTTATCTAATGGATGGGTGATGAATGTTTGAAGGAATAAATGGTTTTCATTTCTCTAGCAGTAATCTTCCCCCTTCAGTCCAAAAAAATGTCTGATGCTGACATTTATACAGTATCTTCTTCAGGTAGGGGTTAAAGGCAATACAGATTGTTCTCTTATAGTCATTTATAGTGTCTTAATCCCTAACACTCTTGGTTATTGCCTAAAACTGAGATCTGGCTAAGATGGGATAGGTTTTAAAGATTTTTTCATCCATAGAAAAATTAAGAAAGCAAATAAGCCTGGGACCACCAATTCATATTATTCTTTCCCACCAGTAGAAACAACAACAAAAAGAGATTTATTCAGTAAGTAAAGAAATAAGGCCTTTTATCTGTTTAATGAATCATTAATTAATAAGAAAAGGTAAAAATAAATGGAGCTATAGACAATGTTACACTCTAAATGTTTAGGTGTTGGTTTTTCAGACTGTGTTCTAGGCTGCCACAGAGATTTCTGTGGGATCTCCATGGGGCGAGTGGGGGGGGAGGGGAGGAGCGTTGCTGAGGAGGCAGAATCCTGTATTCTCAGTCCTGCTTCATCCAAGGCATTGCTGATCTTAACTATTTATACATTAGGATTCAGAAGAACATTTTGGAAGGCTTTTAATATTGAAAAAAAAAAAAGTTACACTAAAGGAAATTAGTCTCTGAGTCACTGACCTATATATCCTTTAAGCCCTAGTGACCCTCTGACAACCACTGGTGAATTGTTCATTCCGGGAAAGATATCATATGAACGTGGCAGCTGAACTCTTTTCTCAAAACTTACCTTGGAGTTGCCACAAAAGCAAAAGGGTAAGGTTGATGGGTTCCAAAAAGTGAAATAGTACTAGGAAGAAACTCCTGGAGAGAGAGAAGGTGCTTAGGTCCTTGCTTGAGATTGGGAGTTGGGGGCGTGAGAAATAGCATCTACTGGTTGGGGGATAGGTTTGGGAGAGAGCTTTCAGGCTAGGCCTGTTCTATTATTCCCCACGTTGCCCAGGCTCCACCACTGCTATGCCAAAGACAACAAGCGGAAGAAAAACAGCAAAATCAACATAGAGCAGGAAAGAAGCAGCCTGCCAAATCTAAGGCAGCACTAGAGCCCCGCTGGAGTGAGGAGCAGGTAATAACAGAGGCAGACTTGCCAGCACCTGTGCATTTTTTAATCCCAACATGTCCCACCCACCCCTTCAAGCTCCCACCCCTTCATTGTCATTAGATGACAACAGCCTGGAGACAAACTGATCAGGATTAAGTTAGGAGGTAACAAAGAATGAGATAGCCCAGTTGTAATTCCAAAGACTATTTGCCTCAATATATTTCCAGTGCCCTAAACTCACTGGAAACAATCCAAGCTATAGCCTATAAAATTTTCCCCTTTCTCAACTTTGCATTTGCCATCAAGGTAGCAGATAACCTTATAGAGTTCACAGGCAGCATCTGGAAGATCCTTGAGTGTGTAGTAAGTTCTGTCATCAAAAGATACTTGGACATCCCTTACCAGATGAAGCAGAATTCATGGACCAGAGAGGAGAATTATTTAGAATTAGTCTAATAAACTAAAAATGATAAGAGAAAATATTAAAAACATAAAGCTATAATCCATTATGGAGAGAAAAGTAAAATAAAATAAAATAAAGATTGACAGTAGAATGGGTAAAGAAATAAATTGGAATATCAAGATAAAGCACCCTGTAAAAAAGATAGGCATGAATAGATGGTAAATGAAAATAATATATCAAATGACAGGATCAAAAATCATATAATTGGAATCTCGGAAAAGAAAAATATATAGGGAAAAAATGAAGAAATAATTTTAAGAATTTCCAGAATTATAAAAAGGACCTAAAAGCACAGTTTTAAAAGACTTATAAGGTACCAAAAAATAAATGATGAGAGCCTTCAGTGGGAAACATTGTAGTGAAATGTATAACTACTAAAAATAAATAAGAAACTCTCAAATCTTTTAGAGTAAAAGTGCAATACATAGAAGAAAAAAAGAATCAGGTTGACATTAGATTTCTCAACAGAGACCTTGGATGCATAAAGTTATCTTTTCAAGGCGTTGAAGAAAAAAAATCGAACACATGATTTTCTCTATAGCTAATGAGTTTTTAAACCCAAAAGTGAAGAAAAAATATTAACAAGGATCCTTTTTGAAAACACAATTGGATTAAGTATTCCAGTAAGAAAAATATATCACCAGGAAAATGTTATTTGATATGGGAAATGAAGATAAGTGAGTTAGAAAATTTCATTCTCATTTAAATAAATAAGAATAAGGACTTTAAAAAAAGAGAGAAATAAAAATTATATCTATAATAATTCAAAACTAAAATTTTAGACAATACCAATATGATGTGTATAGAATAAGGGGAGAAATACAGAGAAAAGGGATAGGTGAGAATGTCCTAAGGAAAATGTCTTGTTTGAGAAAATATAGAGATATTGATAAGTTTAAGAAATTGTTAGGACAAGACCACTCACTTCATTGATTCCAGAAACCAATGAGAATAAGAAAACTCTAGGTTAATTTTACTTGGGAATATAGATATGAAAAATTTTAAAATAAAACCTAACCAACACCAACAATGTATTTTAAACACCTGGTAGAATGATTCATTTTCTTTTTTCAAGATAATCTATTTTTTAACTGACGGACTCTTTGGGGACCCACTTTCTTAAAGAGATAGCCCGGAAGAAAACTTGAAAACGTGTTCCATTCCTCCATTCCTCAACTTTTCCTCTTCTAAAGTCATATAGAGATCACCTAGTCTAAGCCTTGCATTTATTTAAAATAATATTGAAGATTAAAGGTGATATGACTTATCTAACATCATTTAGTAAATTAATTTACTAATTTAAATCCATGCTTAAACTTGGATTTAAGTCCATATTTTTGGCTTCCAGAGCAGTGTTCATTCCTTTTTATTACCCAGCCTTTCTGCTAATTCTCTATGAGTAACTCATCCTAAGCATTATTAACTTGTAATGTCCTAATATAGCAATCAACTTATTTTTTAATTAATTAATTAATTTCAAACTGTCCTTGTAATCAGCAAAAGCCATCTTTGTCATGAAAGTATGAAAATGACTAGAAAATCATCCTTGTCAATCAATCAGTCAACAAGAGTTTATTGAGTCCCTAATTTATTTAAGGAATTGTATTATGAACTAGGACATACAAAGAAATATAGACTTGGCTCTTAATTAAATGAATTTGTAGTCTAGTTGAGCAAACTGAATATAACATACAGTTCCTTGTATCATTCGTTGCTTATTTAAGCTTAAAGGCCAAATGAAAGTAGTGCTCACTAGGAGATTCTGAAGAGTTCTCTGGCCTGGGAGGGTCAGGGAATGTTTGCTAGAGGTAAGTGGTCTCAGGAATCTCTGCCTTGTGCCATCATAGGAATGTATTTACCACTTTTCCCAGCCTGCTTTTCACCAGTAGAATTTACACAATGAGGAAAGAGTGTGGGTTTCAAAACAAATTCCTGGGTGGACTTGAGCAAGGGCCATGTGATATGAGAAATACCTCTGGCTCCCTTGCCTAGGAGTCTCATTCCATCTTAGACCTCTAGGAGGTGGATGTAAAGGTCAGGATCTTAAAGAAAGGCATAAAAGTTATTTGTTTTCAAGCTACTTTTTAAAAGGCCAAATTTGGTCAGCTTAGTTAGCGCTTGCCTTGATGTGAAAGGTAAAAAACATTCTGTGGTGGTAGTTGCAGTTCTGCCACAGAATCAAGACACCTACCTCTCAGCTTCATGCATCTGCTGCCTCATCCCAGAAGCCAAGATCAAGGCTCCTACAGGATCACAGGAATAAAAAGATTTGCTAATGACTAGTGACAACTGTATGCATGCTATCTGTGGGATTGTACCAGACTGCAGTGTGAATGCAAGTCCCATTTCTGGTTCTTTGAAATGTCAAAGGCAGAAAAATGATTTAAGAAAATGTCTGACTCCAGTCAGACTAGGCCAGAGTTCTCTACTTTTCATGTCATCCCTCCCACCAATAACTGTGACTAAAGCTGGATCTTATGTCAGTGGAAACACAAAGTTCACTTTTTATAATGTCTTGTTTTTTTATTTCCTGGCATGTTGCCATTTTAGTTATTACAGAGAACTTTAGTAACATCACAGTGCTGTTGTTGATTGTAACTGTAATTGCCATGGCCTTAAATTAGCAAAACTGCTAATTTCACTAGGCATTGAAATTGAAATAACCCTGTTGACTATAAATCTTTCACTGTTATAGTAACTATAAAGTACAAAGGTAAAATTTTAAATTATGGTAACATTATTGGCAGAAAAGAGCATATCATTCTTACAAGGGGTTTTGTGTGCCTAGTTCCTTTAGGCATTTTGAAGGCTAAATTTCTCCATATAAACAGCCATGTTCAGCTTTTTAAAAATGTAGAGTAAAGGCTATCTTTCATGTGGCCTTGGTAATGCCCTCTTGTTGTGCCGATAAAGAATAACCTTAAGACCACAATATCTCCGAGATAAAATTCACTGCTCACAAGCATTGTTAAAAAATCTCTTCAAGTGGTAGGTGCCAGTCCTTGATAGTTTCTTTATCCATTTCAGCTCCATCAAATAATATAATGGTTTGATTGGATCCCAAATACAGTTAAGTCCAATTTTTTTTTAAAAGAGCAACATTTTTCCTCTCTTAAATTATAGACCTATTTAGCATGCTGTGTATTCTTTCTAATTACAAGCAGTGGTGATTAAAGGAGAATAAATTGCATCATCACTATGCAAACCCTGTGTCTCCTCAAGGACACCACTGTGTCATTAAAACCACTGGTCAGTGGGCCAACTGAGCAGTTTCTTCTAGATTTCTGGTGCTTAGTTTTTCTCCATGAGATATTAACATGCTATAAATTGTAGAAATGGAAATTTTCACATCTAAACAATTCTTTGCCATCATATACACCCCCCCAAAAAAAACAATAGAAAAATAACTGAATATTTTCTAACATTAATACTTAATGCAATACATGAGTAAGATAAAATTGCCTTGTACTGCAAGAAGTTGTGACATAATCCATAATAGATGAAACTCTAAAGCAATGTTCCTTGGAAGTACACAGTAATTCTAGACATTGGTTTGTAGCTATTTTATTATCTTGCTACTGTTTTATTAATAACACAGATCTTAATGTTTAGCATTTATTGAATATCACTCTAACTTCAAGGTATTTGTGTGTTGGGCCAGCATGATAATTTTTCCTTTATATTTTAAAATATATTTGTCCCCCTTGATAAAACTTTGTAAAATATTCAAACTATTCAGTCAACAAGAAAGACCCTTTTCAATCCCATTATTTAGGATAATGACTACCCACAATTTAGTACATATGATGGTAGAATATTAAAAAGCCTATACAATCAGCATAATTTTTTTAGAAAGTCTACATTTCTATTATCCCTTGGTGGTAAACTAGTTTCTCTCTGCTACAATCTGTCTACTGCTAAAGCTTCATAGAAAAGAAAAGGACAGATACCTTTTCACAGGAGGATGTGACTCATGGGGATGTCCCAACAAGATAGGAAAATGAATCTGGTCTTTTCTACATGGAAAACTCCTCTACCTGGAAAAGAATGGATAATTTTTCATTGGCAATCCATCTAATAAATGTATTACATTTCATTTAATTAATCCTTTATTGTTGAATTTTAGAATGTTTCTAAGTTTCACTTCTAAAATTAATTCTATAAAACATCCTTATAGATATATCTTTAGAGTAATTTCCTTAGGATAAATTTATAGAAGCCAAATATCCATTTTTGATTAATATTCACAAATTACCATCTACATTACCAGTTTACACTCTCACCTGCAAAGTTTAAGTGTGGTCGTTTCTCTACACTCTCAGCAGCAATATCACTTTAAAGTATATGTGTGAATATTTTGAGAGATACCATCTGCATACTAGGATGTTGGTGGAGCTTGGTGTTTTTCCTGGGCAGCTGCAAAGGAATTTTATGATTGTTGGTTCCTTGCCCCAAATCTCAGCATTTTTCATCTTTTCCGAGAGCACATTAAATCCATGTTATGACTCTATGAAGGACACAGTGTTGGTGGAAAAAGGGTCAACTGGTAAAAAAAAATTGCAAAATAGAGGACCAAAACAATTATTGTTTCCAGAATTCAACTTGAATATCTTAGTCAAAAGAACTAAAGCAAAATGTGGTTAACTGATTTGCCACTTAACTAAATCAAAGATCTGATGTGGCTATGAGCCTATTATATATTCTCAAAATAAATGTCAACTTTTATGGCCCTGAGCAAAGACTGCAAGGCTATTTTGAAGAGCAAAGATAAATCTCACTATGGTTCAAATGAGTTTAGAATGAATATTGCCCTATTGACCTTTATTTTAAAGAAACATATTGAATGGCCTTCTATCAGATAAAGTTTGATGATCCATTCTGGTTCCACATTCTTGGATCAATAATTCTTTGGGAGAAGATTGAATCAGTCTTAAAATGGGGTGAGCTTGGCTCACATAGATTGCAAAATGAGAAACTCTGCCTTAGAAGAAATCTTGCTTCAGAACAATTGAATGGGAAAAAAAAATAATGAACTAAGAGAATTTTACCCAAAAGATATTCATTGAGCACCTACTAAGTATTGGACCCTCTATATAATCCATCTCCTTTAATGTTTATAACAATCCTACAAAGTCAGTATTTACATAGGTTTTCAGAAAAGGAAAGTGAAGAGCAGAGATGTCAAAGAATTGCCCAAACTCTCACAGTTGGTAAGAGAGGGAACTGGAATTTGAACTCTGAACATTGATTCTGAAGTTTTATGAATTCCATTATACAACACTGGCTTCTACATTCTAGACAGTGTTAGGCTCTGGGGGACACATGGAAAAAGATGTGGTCCTTGCACTTGACTGGCACCTAATCTTTTCCCAGTAGGAACTCGCAGGGAAGGGGTGTCTATAATTCAAGAAAGCGCAGATGTGTATGATTTTAAACACAGCTCAAAGATGTGTTTAATTTCTCCCTGAGTTCAGAGCACCCTTGTATAAATAGGTAACCAATATTTAAGGTAGCTTGCTTTACATATGATTCTTGATCAGAGTTATTTCTGCAAAGCTGTGTCAGTGTTGTGTAAATCTTTCTTTTTGTTTGGAATCTTTTTATTAGTCCCGGAATTAGCATAAGGTTAAATGAGGTATTCTCCTTGGGCACAAAATTTAATTTTGTGAAGCAAAGTAGTCTTTAATACTCCCCTTTGTGGTAAAAAGAATGAGAATGGAGAAACTAGGTCTTTGGCAATGTTGTATTCATTAATTTATAGTAATTAGTAGATGTTATTAATTCATATTTAATTACTACCTTAGCCGAGATATATTGAGCCAGGTACCATGCTATCCTCAGCGTTTTTCTAAGGAACAGACTCCCTCAGCTGATGTGGGTTTATCATAAGAAAAGTCAGAAATCAGAGCCCCCACCTGTGCAGTCCTGCCTTGTGGTTCTGGATTACTATGGAGAGCAATGACCCTCACAGTTTGATACCAACCCAGCAGACAGATTCCATCCTTCACTGGTTTGCTAAAACACTAAGTCACTTTATCAGTGAGGCTGAAGAGCCTGAATCTTGAGAAAGGGAATTTGGCAGCTGTGGGTAACTGTTAGTTGGCACTACCAAGGACTTCCAGTGACATTCAACTTGTGAAACAAGTGTAAAAATACCATTTAAGATAAAATTCTTTCCGGTCCATCGGAGCAAATTGATGCAGTGAATGATCACTTAGCAGAGACATCCACTCATATGCCCTTTATGCTTGATGAGAAAATGAGAGGATGACAGCAAACACCCTCAATAGGTCAGATGCACTCAGCTTGTTGCAGAAAGGCAATAAAATTCTGCTGGAGACCCTTGCATCCTGACACTAGGCCTGTGAACATTCCCAGCCACAGTTTCGAGTGAGATCAATAACAATGTGAGAGCCAGGAAATGTCCAGGCAAACACCCGTCTCACATACCCCGAGGTTTTAGGGAAGCCTGAATCAAACAGAGATGCCCGAGGAAATGAATTAAAATTAATTTAGTAGTTAATACTAGAGAAATCACACAGACATTGTACATGTTAGCTGGAACAAAACCTGAACCTACCATTGGTTTGTAACTGAAAAAAAAAAAAGGAAAAAAAAAGGAAAACAAAAAAAGACCCCTGTTCCAGCACTATATAACTTCCTCAAATAGAGGAGGGAATAAACCTTAGTAGAAAGGGCATAATTTGGTTCTGAAATATGGCTCTCTTCTGGGGAGGAGGGGTTTGGGAGGGTAGGATTTTTGTGTTACCACATCACCAATGTTTTTATCTGGATTTTAGCTGTGCTCCCAATTATCTAACCTTTGACAGAAATGACTAGAACATATACTGAGGCATTTCTCATTTTCCATTTGTAAATTACATCAAAGCCACTGGAACCTCTAATTAGGAATGAGTTATGATAATGAACAAATAGTTGAATAATATTTATTTCAGATTCCAGAATATGCACATAGCCTCCAGGGAAGTTGGTATGACAAGACACTAAACTATAAAGAAGCTCAGAATGAGAAACTCATGAAGTTAATTGCAGAGCAGGGCAATACAGGACTCTGCCAAGAAGTGAGATGCTCTCCGGGCTAATTTAAGACATGGGATACACATTTAAAATTACTTAATTCCTCCTGTCCCTTTGTTTTCTCCTCTTCTCATTTTTATTTTTCCTTTTTCTCTATGCTTCCCTGTGCCAAGTTCATTTAATTCATCTGTTTTGTTTCATTCATTCTATCATAATTGCTGTCATTTTTCTTTATTCTATCCTTTCAGTCTGATTCATCTGATTCTTAAAGCTGGTTTTCAAAAATTATTTCTTTGTAATCTAGTGACCTTTGCATAATTTCCAAAGTCAATAGTTTTTAGTACAGCAGTTTCATTCCTTCATCAGACATTGAGCTGATTCAGCTCCTACAGTGCACCAGATGCTTTGCAAGCTCAGTAGGTTGGTAGCTTTGTGTGAGGGTGCTGCTTTACAGCTTGGGCCCATCTGGGCCCTCTGGGGTTTCTTGGTTAGGGATATGTTGTTTACCCAAGTGCCCCTTAGCTCAACCACGTGTTTATATTGAATTAAGCAGTCTTTTTTATTGGGCTCTTAAAAAGGAAAAAGAGATCTTTTTAATGTGCCCATTGAACTAGAAAGAAAAGAAGCGTAAACTATCACACCCTTATTCTCCCTTTTTCTGGTCTAATGCGGGACAGTCTCCTCTGACCATTGGACCGTTGGTATTGATGTGGCTGAGCATGACAATGAATTACTGGCTGCTCCCGGAACTGACTCAGCCATACCACATCATCCTTTCCCTTCCTCACCATAGATGGAAAGGGAGTCAGAAGAGTATGGTGGGGTGTCAGGACAACATGTAGATAATATGATTAGAATGCCACGTGCAGCTGCCCCAGAGTATGACTAGGCTCTAGAATTTTTGTAGTGCTATCTGTGAGAAGCAAGTTTACCCTGTTGAAAGAGACAATCCTTTAATGGTCTCTCCTATTCCTACAGAGCTTTCATTGTGTTATGGGTTTAATTATGTCCCTCCCCTGCCCCCACCCCAGAAGATATGTTGAAGTCCTAACTTCCACTACCTCAGAATATGAACTTATTTAGGCATAGGGTCATTGCAGATGTAATTGGTTAAGATGAAGTCATACCAGAGTAAGGTGGGTCCTTTATCGATTTGTCTGGTGTCTTTATAAGAAGAGAAGAGACCCAGAAACACATGAGTGGAGAATCTTATGTGACAACGGAGAAGCCCAGTAATTGAAAGCCAAGGAGCGCTAACAAGCACAGCTACCACCAGAAGCTAGGAAGAGGCAAGGAAACGTTTTTCTCTATATATTTCAGACATGGCTTTGCTGACACCTTAATTTTGGACTTCTAGCCTCCAGAACTGTGAGACAATAAATTCCTGTTATTTTAAACCCCACCGTTTGTGGTACTCTGTCATGGCAGCCCCCAGAAATGGATGCACTGTGTATACCAAAAATGCTATGTCCTGACTGCTGTCTCTCTTGGACATTTTTCTGGGTATGTTTTCAGGAAGCAACCTGAAGGATGAGGTAATATCTTAGTTAACAAGCAGGCTTGCTTATTGTTTGCGATAAAAATGGTGGATTCCCCAAGCTCCATGTTCCTCAGCTATGAAGTAAACCTGCTGTGTTTATCTGAACCACACTGTGTCACCCTCATAGAGGAGGAAAATCAGTTTTAACAAGGCTTATTATAATAGTCCAGATCTAGAGGTTCTCTAAGATGCCTGTCTATTATTTCTTTTCTTTGTTTTTAAGATCTGTGTGATGTGCTGCAAAGGATTAGGATTATGTGCCCTGTGAGTCAGCAGGGAAAAGGAAGCCAGGACCACTGTCATGTCATTTTATCACAAGACACTGAAGGTGATAGTGTTAAATGCCTGGCCGGCTTCCCAGGCTCCTGTGCAACCTTGTGATTCCTCAGAATTTGCTCCCCCTCTGCACAGAGCTCAGTGATGAGTGGTGATCAGATGGCAACTTTGCACGTGGCCATTTATCATAATAGAGAGAAGTGGGTCCTAAGTAGCAGAAGTAAGGTTTATCAGTTATGGGAGAGCTGGCATCTCCTCTAGTTAGACATAGATGGAAGTGTCACATCCGCTGCTAAGTACTTTCTATGCCAGAGGCTTAGATCCTTGCTCAGGTTAAGTGGATGCCGTGGCCTCATCTCCAGGCCTTCAGATACACTGGGCTCTACTTTGGGTCAGAAGGTTGAAATATTTAGAATGTTTCTGTATGTTGAATTGACTTATTGGGTAAGTTATGTGCCCCCCCAAATCACTGAGGTATTCAATGGAGAAGTACTTCTTCTTTGATCCAGGTCACTGTATACTATCTAGTTGGCTGTCTAGCAGGCAGACACCTGTCCCACTTCCCTCAGCATAGGGGGCTTTGTTCCTGGAAAAGGAATAAAAAGCTCTTCACTGTCTTTCAAGTTGTTTATGATGAGAAGCACCGACCTACATACATCTGGCCACTGTGATTGTCTTTGGTTGTATGTTCTGGGATTAAAGGGGCCCTGTACCAGAACCATTATGCACGTGAAAGCAACAAGGAGGCAGATACATGCTCGTTCACCAAGATTTTATCTTGCACCTCAGCTTTCTCTGCTACTACCTTTCAAAACCAGTGGCCTATCTAGAGTAGTTGACTCCTGGAAATGAAAATGCCTTACCCACCCTTCCAATATTTTATTTAAAGAATTCTATAGTGTAAATGCATATACTCACACCTAGATTCTACCATTAACATTTGTTATACTTGCTTTGTCATATATCTATCCGTGTAGAGTGGATCATTTTTTAACACTTGTCTCTATACGATTAAAACATTTTCAATAATAATCATGAAATAAAACAACTAATGTTAACGGCCAGAAAAACATAGTGAAAAAATTATACAAATTTTGTATGTATAATTATATTAGTAAAACTAAAATTAACAAAATAAATATTGCATATAAAATATTATATATAAAATATTACATCTTGCCATTCACATTCTATGTACTTTTTAACTTCTACATGATATTTGTTATGTACTAAAAGATAAGTCATAAAAAATGTGCTCATTTGAAACTTATATATATGTGCGTGTATATATGTATATACAAAATTAGAACTCAGTTATAATGACAGCAATTGTTTAAAATCTACACTAGTCAAAGATGTTTTTTGTAGAACAATATTTTATCACTGACATTATTTAGAATTGCTAAATAAGGGTTAATTGCAAATGGTGATAATAAAAAATCAGCTTGTGGTTGGCTTTATAATCGTTTTTAAATTCTGCACATATAGTGCATCCTCTTATGATTTTCTGCTCCTTCCCATTCTTGTGGTGTCCAAGAAAAATGGAGTTGGAGGTTAGTGTAGGTTTGCAAATACAGATTTTATTCAACACTATTGCAATATGGGAAAGAGACATCATAATAGAACCTAACTTAATCCCAAATATTGTAGACAGTTGTTGATTTATGGCCAGTGAGCAGAGTGAGAGGGCTAATGGATGGAAAATTACTAAGAGGAGACATCAAGTCAGAGGATAGAGGGGGGTCTTGATAAAGGCAACCAAAGTTTTATACAGAGGGTGAGAATGAGGTACTTGATCAGATATCAAGATGGAGATTCCTACTAAACTGACAGAAGGGTTCTTGCTACAACTGGGTTGGGCAGGTGAAAAACAGGGCCCAAGAATGAGATCTAGTCAAAATGAAGGCTCAGAAGAGACTGTCTAAGGTTTGTCTCTCAAGGAGAGAGTTTTTGTCAGTGGCCACTGCCTAGAACAT
The DNA here is from genome assembly GCA_028627145.1 of Eidolon dupreanum. NCBI lineage: Eukaryota > Metazoa > Chordata > Mammalia > Chiroptera > Pteropodidae > Eidolon > Eidolon dupreanum. Next base: position 100,741,088 of record CM053507.1, read on the forward strand.
ATAATTTACTTATATTGGTAAAAAAAAAAAAAAAAAGTAGTTCTAGAAATAAGGGAAATAGTAGAGAAAGGATGGGCAAAGAGGACTTTATTGTAAACATTCTGAACTTATAATTATGAAGCCTAAAGCTTTATTAATCATTTCATTGGTATCATTAATAAATAATAAGGATTGAATTAAACACAGTGGCATGAGGGACATTCTCAGATCTCTCTCCTTGAAACAGCAATAAGCTGAACACTTAAAACTCAAAAAAAAAAAACCACCCAAACTGCACAGCAGTATGTCTGAGCATGGGATCTGCGCATAAGAGATACCACAGGTCAGAACCCCAGGTGTTGGGTGTGGACTGGGAGAAATAAAGAAGCTGCCTCTCGCAGTTGCCAGAGCTCCCTGTAGGAGGAGGGGGAGGAGGGAAGGAGTGGCCAGTTACCTGAACAGCTCTGCCTGAGAGTGCTGTGAGCTCCATGCTGCAGGCGGCAGTGCCCAATCATCAGGGCAGAAGGCAGAGAAACAGAGATCATAGAAAAGTAGGGATGGCAGAGAAATGACAGTTGATTTTTACCAGCTGCGGTTGCAAAACTGAGGCTGAGTCGCAGCATCCAATTCCCATCCCAGAGGGCCCTTCCCCCCATACCCTCTGAGACGGAATGCCGTGGAGCCCCAGGGGAATCTGAGCAAACGCTACTGAAACTGTCACTAACACCGACAAAAACTGAGACTGAGAGTAGTGGGCATTTTTAAACATCTATAAGGGGGAAAAAAGACATTATTAACACTTTATATAAAGCAGAGATCCAAGAGGCTTAGACACCACCTACTGGAAACCAAAAGAAAAACACCTATTTGTAACAGACTAGGGACCATTATATAATAAATCTTTCTGGAAAAAAAAAAAAAAGCAAAACACACTTACATTAATGCCAAGGAAGAGAA